>VWZS01001116.1:1106936-1124866 GCA_013397075.1 Rhabdornis inornatus
AAGGAAGGAAGGAAGGAAGGAAGGAAGGAAGGAAAAAAAGAGGGTAGTTTTGTCCCCGAACACCAAGGAAGCCAAAGAAAGAATAGGAAGGAATAGACAAATAGGACATAGGAATAAACAACACTACAGAGATCAAGAAACAGCAAGGTCTGCAAAACTAGAAATATAATAATATAAAATCAGAGTGCCCTTTCTTTTCTCTGAGGCACAGGAACAAATTGATTATAGGAGGGATTTGAGAAATATACAAGAAGATATTTTGCAGGATAAGAAATGTTTCTCTTACAGCTTGAGAAAAATACACATTTCTGAAAAAATCATGGAAGAAAATATCATTGCTGGTGAAACAAGTGGGAGTGAAAAGAGGAAGATATCTGTATTTATGATAACCATACATTTTTGAAACTAACATTTATACTTCAGGATATATGGAAAATCAATGAGAAATAGTATAGATATTATATCAAAGATAAATTAATCATTTGAGTTTTCCATTAGAAAATTTGTTGTTTTATGGTGAACCATATTTCTGAGAGCTACACAGCACACAGAGATAATAAAAATATTTTCTCTGAAACCCAAAAACGTCTTTAAGCATAAGTTCTAGAGAATTAAGGGAGACATATATAGATGCAGTTGCCTTGAAAATTAGAAATTCCCTAATTCCTCCATTACGTTCAAGCAGTAGTTTTAATCCCCAAGCAGATTGTAGGTTTTTACTTTCCTCTGATGCAAATTAATAAATTGTTCAGCTCACATTTCACAATAATTCCCAATGCAGGACCCACAGGAAGGTCATGCAGACGCCTTTGGAAGTGGAAGACCACGAGCAGCTCAGTGTGTGGCTGTGGTTTCTACTTCACTAAAAGCTGCAGACTGTATTTCAGGATGATGGTATCCCTCCAGATTCTTGGGGAATTTGGAACACAAGCCTCTCCCCAAAGCAAGGCACTGCCAGTTTGCTGCTGGCCATACTGTAGCTCTGTCAGGGCAGGTGCCCATAGTCTGAAGATCCTCCCATCCTTTGGCCTGAGCTAGCTCTCCAGACTCTGCCATCCAGGGAGGAGAGAGCTCCTTTCCTACCAAAGCATGTGAAACACAGTGAGAAAGACATAAATGATGGTTTTGAACATTTTCATTCTGAAACAATAGTTTTTACTTATGTGGAAACTTCAGTGACAGCAGCTGTGGTTTACAAAGAGAAATGGATTCTACAGGATGTGCCTAGGTGAGAGAATATGGTTCCCAGCAGCTATCTCCTACAGCTTTCTCTGATCAAGAGGGAAAGGGTGACTGCTGTGTCCTTGTATCCACAAGAAATAGCATCCACATCTCCCAGATCCTGCAGCCCCAGGGTCTCCTTACTGGACCCCTGTGGCAAGCAAGAGAGAAAACCTCAGGTGATGCCCAACTCTTGTTTGTATAAATAGATTGAGATAGGACTGCACCAGGTAGCTGAATCACTCCAGAAGCACTGGTGTTCGTCCAAGAGCAGTTTTTTCTCTCCTTAGAGAGTCATGGGCCACCTGTGGGTGTCTAAGCCAGCCTCATCTATATTTCCAGAGCTCCTGCTGTAGCCAGTGGATTTTAAGAAATTGTTGAAGTTCCAGCAAGCCTCAATCTTGCAGATTCCCGATGCATACTGTGATTATCTTGTTACAAAACTGTATGAATCATTGCCATAATCTCATGTACTAAGAAAAGGAATTTGGTACCTCTGTTCAACCCCTATAGAGTAGTATACCTCTGACTGCTTGGATTTACAGCCTCTTTTCTGACTGAAAACAAATTTGCATATGTCCAGACTCTCCATTTTCCACTAAGCAGAAGAAAGCTGACTCATTAAATTCATTGTCTGCACTAATGAGATGAGTGCTCATGAAGTTTCTGATCACACTCCAAAAATACTTCTGAGTGCAGGCATTTAGAAAATGCACTTATCTGAACAGCTTTCATCCTGTTTGTCAGACCTTTTAACCAATCATCACAATTCTAGTATTAAGCTATAAGCCTGGAGGACACTGCCTGTAAAGGAGCAGTGTGCCACTGCCTTTGCAAACCAGCAGCTCTGCCCTGACAGGGCATCTCTGTGCATCCCTGCTGTCTGTGGTACCAGCAGTGTGTCAGAAGTGCTGTAGGGATCTGAGAACACTGCCAGTGACATTTTGAGTACTCAAATTTATCTTTGTTTTATGCTGCTTAAGATAAAAACCTTTGCCATCTTTTCAATAGACTGCTGTCAATTAATTTACTGCTGCGGCTATCTAAACTTTCAAACAGTGCTGACATTTTCATTATTTGACAAACTTGCCCTTCATTATCCACTTTGCCTCTCATCCAGGCTCCATAAGGCCTGAGATTTACCCTAAGTAACAGCTAATTGAATACATTTCTCAGTGCAAGAAATCTTTTAATCTGCAAAGATCAAATAACAGAATACTTGCACAGCAACAATTCAGCTGAAGATTGGATTGCCACATGCTTGCACCATCCTAATGAGCAGGAAGCAGATACTATTTCCCAGTTCTCTTTCTTTAATCTACCAACCAGGGGTGGACCCATAAAAAAGGAACCACAGCTCAATAGGCAGGGAGGCTCCCTTTTAATGTTTTTTCCAGGCTCAAGTTTTTACATGACAAAGACATTTTCCTCCCTTTACTGGTTTGCAGACATAAGGATTGAAACATAATTGTCATCAACATTTGCAAATGGAGTGAGGACTCTCATCTTGACTTTTGAAGGGCAATAACAAAGAAACTCATTGACAATTTTTCCCCTTATTCTTACATAAAACTACACTGCTTTTCTGTTTTCAGTTTCCTCCTATGAAATAGTCATTAAGACCCAAATTCCAGGCACTTTCAAATGTATGAGAGTGGCAGAGGGAAAGAAAACACAGCCTTGTAATTTACATGATGTGAACACAAAACCTTGACAGAATTCTTTATCTATGCTAAGCTAGAAGAAAGGCAAGAAATTTTTATTTCATAAGACTTAAGGAATACAGTTCAACTTTCTGCTGCCTTTACCATGAATGAAATTGTTATTTTTCTCACAGAATGATTTTTCTTGAAGAAGATCTGAAGGGGCAAAAGATATCCAGTGAAAACACATTCATTTGAAAGAAAATTTGTTTTGTCCTTTTCTGTTTTATTTTCTCATAATAACACATAACTTCTATTATACAAAGGTTAAAAAGCTTCAGCGAAATGCTATAGATTCTTTTTCTTCATAAGGAAAATCCAAAATTTCAACTTTTAACTAGACAAAAAAGAGCATGGTGCAAATTCCCAACATTTCTCTTGGGACAGATTTTACAGACTCCCTCTGGAATGGCAGTAATCTGTGTGAACAACTTGCAAAATGTGCAGTGACGGGCAAGAGAAAGCAGAGCTTGGCAGGTCTCAAGCCCAGGCACAAGTCTCAGATGCAGACCTTCAGCTCCCACTTCCATCATCCTGATGCTGTCTGCAGGCCAGGAGAGGATTTCACCAGTGCCCTGCCTCCCACAGCTGGAGGTGGCAGCATCCTTCCTATTGTAACATCACCCTGCTCCTGTCTCTGTGCTAAGATTTCAAACTGCTGTTTATAGAAGCTCTTTCATGTCTTTTCTTCCAGTCAGAGTCTCTCTTATCCTCTAAACAGACAGTAGGAATTTGCCCAATATACATAAGCTTTACAATCTAATCTCCTCTGGATTAAATTTCTTTGCTTTTCTTTGCAGAATTCTCCATATATAACTGAAAGTTTGCAGAGCTCAAATGCTTTTTCTTTTTTTTTTTTCTTCTTTCATTTACTGTATGGCCTTCAAACGCAATACAGAAGGGCATTTTTCACATTGGGCTTCTATCGACTGATAACAAGTGTGGGGAAGCAGAAAAAGTGCAACACTGTGAGAAAAATCATTTACCCCAGCAGATCCAAATCATCAGGAAACATATTTTCATTTGCAATGTGACTACCACCCTGCAGAGGGTAAGGGAGCAGTGTTCTCTCTCCCAAGAGGATAAGGCATCCCTTTTTCCACAACGCCACAAGAGCTGTGTTAACATCAAATCTGAGACATGACAGAAAATTTCTGCTAGCTAGAAACTACAGTGAAAGGGTTGTCAAATTTTGATCTGCACCAGATGCTAGTGCATGTCCTAAACAAGCAGGGAGTGCCCAATTTCAGACATCAAATATATTGGCTATAGAGCACAGAAGGTAAGGATAGAGTGAAACCAAATTGAAACTAAGCCTCAAGACAAAATACCCCACACAACTTCAGTGGGCTAAAGCAATGCACCTTTGTAAGCAAAGCCATATTAACTGAAATTGCAAAAGTCTCATCAAAGAGATATTACTAGTCCAGTTCTGATGATACTTATTGTCCAAATTATATAATTATTACAGGAAGATCAGGAGGGAACAGCAAGACTGACAAAGTGACTCAATATGACTCCACTTAAAGTAAAGGTTTTACTTTAGTTCACTTTAAGGATCCCTTTAGGGATGTTGCATTTCAGAGGCTCTGGGTTAAATGAGATAGAGGCAAAAGAAAGAAGATGTTGTTTTTGGTGTTCTCTATCAATCACCCAGACAGTTAATTAACTGATTAGTTAGTTATTCTACAGGCCTTTTAGGAAAAATCTCTTGATTCATAACCCTAATCCTCATGGGACATTTCAATGTCCCACACCTCAGCTGGACATACCCTACTGTCACTGTGGGGACAAGTAAACAGGGAATTCCTAAAGGTTGTTTACTATAATTTCTTTTCCCAATTAGTCAGCAAGCCAGCTGGGAAAGGTGCCCTCCTGCACTTGCCTTTTGTGAATCAAGAAGGGCTCATGGGAGATGCCAGATAAACAGAGCAATCATGCTTCCACTGCTCATCCAGCCAATATCACTAACTTTTAGAATACAGCTTGAACTGTGTAGGATTATGTCTTCCTGGTCTTATAGACAAGGGTGTTTAGCCTTTGAATAATGACACCTTTTTTGTGGCAGCATGAAAATTTTCACTTCACCAGCTGCAGAGGATTTCAGTTTGACAGCTTGTGTCCCACCCAGCACAGTACAAGGAGAGAACTGACATTGTCTTTCTTTCATAGACTGAGTCCTGCTCAGTCTTGATAGTCACTCCTGGGATTCCTGATGCTGCTCTCAGTCTGTGGCTTTCCTCCTGTGGGAATAGCAGTGTAGAAGAGACAAGATAAGTGATGCTGTTGTATGCCAGAGACTGGCATAACTGGTCTGCAGGACCTCTTCATTGGGTGCCAAGGCCTTTTCTGCCTTTCCTACTGCCTTGGTGGCAAGGAAGTTGGGGGTGCATGGGAGACCAGAAGGAGACACAGCCAGGACAGGTGACCCCAACTGACCAAAGGAATATTCCAGACCATCTGTCACCATGTTCAGTATATAAATTGGGGGGAAGAAGGAAGGGGGAGACATTCGGAGTGATGGAGTTTGTCTTCCCAAGTCACTGTTATGTGTGATGGGGCCCTGCTCTCCTGGATATGTCCGAACACCTGCCTGCCCATGGGAAGCAGTGAATGAATTCCTGGTTTTACTTTACTTGTGTGTCTGGCTTTTGCTCTCCCTATGAAATCGTCTTTATCTCAATGCATGACTTTTCCAGCTTTACCCTTCCCTTTCTCTCCCCAGTCCTGCTGGTGGTACTGAGTGAGCAGGTGCATGGGGTTGGCTGCTGCTGACCAAGCTGACATGCACAGAGAGGGCAAGGACATTTCCCTGGCTGCAGTGGCCAGTCCAGACAGGGAGATTCAGCAGCACAGGATGCTCTCCGTGGCTTGCAGCATGGAGTGACGAAAACTGGCATCATACTCAGAGCTCTGTCAGAGCTCTGTTAGAGCTCTGTAATCATGCTACAATCCAGCTTCCTCTGAGAAGATGCAGCTCTAGCACCAGGCCAAAGCTGCAGTGTCCAAGAAGATTAGGAGTAGTGTTTGGAAGATTTTTTCTCATGATAGAATAACAAAATAAATATATCTAGAAAGCCATAGTCAATAAGCAAAAGGTGACTACAGAACTCATTGTTTAGGTGAAAATACTAGTTATTACCTTGTTTAGGACAGAATCCCCCAGTCCCTCAGTATTTATGATGTGTGTCAAAGTTCTCTAATAAACCTTTATGTTTCATAAATTTTGAACAGTATTTTCACTGGCCACAATATTACACAAGTATAATTTTCACAAATAATATAATTATCTCATTCTTCAAATTGGTCTTGTTTTTCTTTTCTTTATGAAGCACTGATAAGTGTACTCAGAAATCAGCCTATGTGGCTTCACTTTTTTGGTTTTATTATTATTCAGAAAGTATTTTTTTCTGGACAGTACAAAGGATTCGTGTAGGCTGAACAAACAATGCCAGTGAAGTTATCAGAAAGTATTCTTCGCACCCCAATAGGAGCAGCTTCTGGTGCATTCAACTCACATTCCATTACATCTCCTTCATTTACAGTATGGTGATGGAGAAAGGGAATTAATTTCATGTCACTTCAAGCCTTTGCTGTCACTAAGCAATTGGTAATGTTTGATTCTCTTCTCCTTGAGTAGTTAAGTTTTACTGGCAGTAGTAAAATGTTATTATCTTCATTCTGCTGTAGTTCTAGGCTATACCTGGTCTCCCGAACTTACCAAGACTATAAAAATTACTTACTGAAGAAATTTCAAACACATATATACATTAAAATTATTTATTAGATTCAAAATTCCTTTTCCCCTACAGCAACAAATATTGCCTTTGGAATCTAGTGTTGTATGAAGAATAAGCTGTCCATTCAAATACAAAGAATTCCTTTACCCAATTATATTTTTTTCCCACTTGAAATCCATTTTCAGGCTTTATTATCTAATAAATACCAGGTTCCAATTTATGTTCAGGCAGAGTATTACATTAGCATTCCTGGAACTGCCTCACTATTGAACCCTGCCTATATAAGATGAGCATTTTTCTTTAGACACAGATGTCAACCTAAATTGATGAGATTCTCCCACTCGCAATAATTGGGACAAAATTTTTCAACAGTCCCTGCGCAGAAATTCACAGCCCATGCTGTAATGAGCTATTCAGCTTCACATGAAAAACTAGCAAGAAAGTCACCTTCTCCAAAACTAAAATGACATATTAACACTTGAAAATGTGGTATTGTATCAAAGAGAATGAGAATGTTCTCTAAGGCACTGAGCACAGCAGTACATGCACAACCCTATGTGTGCAGTCCCTTGCCTCTCCTCCGGAATGATATGAAAGGCCAGCATTAAAAATTGCTTATTAAACATTTTAACAGAAGAATAAGTCAAAACTGTTCAAGATTGCACAAGATCTATATACAGCCGTGGATTTAAGAGCTTGTTAATTTTTTTCCTCAGAGCACCATTGTCTTCAATTTGTTTTTCCTATTTAGCTTTGCTATTGTAATGGATTGGGCTGCTCTCTTGGGAAGCTGCTTGTGGATACTGCTATGATCAGCTGGGGAGGAAATCACCTGCAAAACAGACATTCAAGAGGCTGTATGGTCCCTGCCCACACTGATAGAGAGACAACACTGTCAGATCAGTCAACACTGTCCAGTCACTTTTTGAAATTTTCTGATGAGGGGTATGCCATAGTCTCCTATGTCTCTATCACTATATACTTATAGAGTTGATTTTTTTTCTCCAAAATCAGACTTACATCTTCTTTTGTGTAATTAAACTGAACACTTCTTGCCCTCTGTGGAAAACAGCTGAACATGGAAAGCAATTAATTGTTGTGGGTTTTTCTTAATGTTACCATTAGAAATGTGTATCAGAAATCCGTTTTGGTCTTTACCACATTTATCCTCTCTGTCTAAGACTAAACAAAGGCAGTACTTTCAACATATCCCTCAGCAGTGACATCTTCAAGTCAACCTTCTTATAAATGCCACCTTTGAGCTTTTGGCAAATTCTGGCTCACCTACACCTTTCAAAGGGATTTAAAAGTCCAGGTGGGTAAAAGCCAACCACCAGAGTGAAATGGAAGCTTCCTGTTTGGTTGCTAATTTTTTTCAGAAAGGATCCCCTTCAAGGCAGTTCAGTCACCAGCACAGAGGTATCTGCTGTCATTTGAGCTGTCCTACAGATCTCCCCAGCTGTCAGATGCTGCTCCACAGGACACAGCTCTCCTGTGGCTGTATGTTCCCTTGTCCCACAGAGATGTCTTGGGCATCAACAGTAGCAGAAGTGGCACTATGTTCAGGTAACTCAATTGATTTCTCTCTGTCTGCTTACAGAGCTGGGCAAAAAATAATCTTCCAAGATATAAGTCAGCATCAGTTTACTTCATTCATTTTAGAAATCCTTGTGCCTTTGTAGGCCAGACAGATTTCCATTGCCTTATGTAATGCAGGTTTACGCTTCTTGAGGTTCTGCGGGTGCAAGAATTATGATTGTCTGATCTTCTCCTATAATAAATGAGTTCACTTTTAACTCAATCTATATATTCACATATGACTTACTCTCTGCCTAAGTACTTTTTTGCTGTATAACTCATTCAATAGGCTCTAAATATTGTTAATTATATCAAGGAATGGTATCCAACCCCAAAACAGACTTTCATTAAACTTTTATTGGAGGAACTGGGTGTAAAAATGAGACTTTGCTCTTCATTTGACTGATCCTCTGTTCTTCCAATTATGCTTATACCATGTTCCTTGCCCTCTGTGTAGCTATGTAAGGATGTCTACACGGGCTTCCTAATCTCCTTTTACGGTTAACAAAATAGACAGACTCTAGGATTGCCAATGCAGAAAATGCAAACGGCCAGGAAGGAAGTTTATACACTGAATCTTTGAGCATCTATAATTTTCTTTATCCATTGATATGTTTTTATTATTTCAATTAATTCACTCTAATGTTTCACCCATGCCCAGTCCAGATGACAGCAGAATCTCTCTCTTAGAAACAGGTGTCCCACTTTAGGACACAGATCTTTTACCTCCCTCTATAGAAACATGACTCAGATGGTCTAAAACAGCCTAAGCAACTGTCTTGCACACAGAATCTGAAATAACACAAAAAGAGTAACCCCAGCTTTGGGGTGGATCAGCATCCACATGGGTCCAGCAGAAACCCAGGGCCAAGTGCCGTGCAGCTTAGATGGGACCAACCTGCACTAACAGTGGGAGCAATACGGCTATGAGCCAGGGAAATCCTTTACCTGGCCTCATAATTGAAAAGTTATCATCTTCCCCAGTAGAGACAGCTTAGGACAGCAATTTGTTCATTTTAGTAGTCACTGTGTACCCAAAAAGAGCCAGCTGAAAGCCACATATTGCTGGATGATAGTGGCTGTAGCACAGGCTTGTGGATCCCATCCACAGAGATTAAAGGGAAGTTACTGACCACATGGATTTTTTTCTTTTCTTTTCCTTTTATTCTCCTGTCCTCAACAAACAGTCACAGGGAATTTCTGCAGGTAGTTCAACAGTGAGGACTGACTGACTGTTTGAGATATCTCAATGTAAATATTAAGGGGAACAGGGAGGAGCTCCAGATTTCTGACCATCTTCATGGCCTCCTCTGGACTCACTCCAACAATTCCTCTTTTTTTTGAGAGCTCTGGAGCTGAATTTATTAACATGCAGATATTGCAATGCATAAAATTACAGTTTTCATTAAAAACTAGCACTGATAGAAGTATGCTGCTGAGAAGGGAAATATGCATTTTGATACTGGCAGTGTCGAACTCCATAGTGGGCTGTTATTTGCTAATGTTTTTATACATACAAAGCATACACCATTAGCAAGCCACTTCACTAAACAAGTAGAGTACAATATAATTAACAATTATTGCAACTGAGAGAGTAGTGAGTACAGGCTTTTCTCATCTGCACTTAGGCATACAGACAGCTTATGCTTACGTGTGAAAAACTGAGCTCTCTTTCGTTACATGTTTTGCCTTTCTCCATTATCTGTAGCATACAAAAATAGCAGCAGGGACTAAACCCTCCAGCATGACTCAGAGAGCTCAAAAAAAGAAAAGCCACAAACCCCCTGCTAATGTGATGTGAATTCACATGCAGAGCTGCTGACTGCTTTGTGCAAAAATCCTGATGCATCTCTGCTCGCTGCCTTCAGATCATGGCTTCCATATGGACATGGCACAAAAAGAACCCCCTCACTGAAGTCAGTTATAGTATTCCTGGTGAGTTAAACAGGGAGCAGAGTTTGCCTCAGGTCCTGAAGTCAGTGTGTAAAATTACATCTTAACTGCAGGTCTGTGAATAGCGTGGGACGTTTGTGTTTTATTTTACCCTGAAGAAAATCCCGGGCAAGTCAATGTGTCAAAAGATTGACATACAACAAAAGTTTTGATACATCACAAGTCCATGGCTGAGGAATGAAGATCATGGCCCCACCATGCTGCTGTGATCCATGAACAACCTATCTTGTCCTGCTGCAGCCCAGCCTTTAACCTGATGTGCTGTTCTGGTAGGCACAGGATCCCCCAATGTCAGCTCACCTTGTAACCCCATTTTGTGCTAGACTCATCTTAAGGGAAAAGAAAAATCATATTTGTTGTCACAGATGACAGGAGTAATATACTTTATTTATGGAACTGGGAATAAAGCTATAAAAAAATAGCAAAAAAAAGAAGAAGGAAAATAGAGAAAAAAAAGGAAAAGGAAAAGGAAAAGGAAAAACTAATTGTTAAAGCCACCTAAAATATTTCTCTGTCCTCATCTGCTCTGTCAGGAGTTGTTTGCAGATTTTGCTATTATTGATAAATTCTCACAAGCAAATACCCATCAGAGTGTTATTTTGGAGATCCCACTCTTCCTCTGTTCACAGTCCCCTGTTTAGATGTTTTCTTCAAAGGAAAAATCTCTAAATATTTATGAACCTTCAAAATCTGCTCCATCTCTCCAGTATTCTCCTTTTCAGCTATTATTGTGACAGTTTGCATCATGTTTCAGATTCATTTCTTTCTTTTCCCTCCTGCCAGTCAGTGTGGACAGGTCCCTCAAGGCTGTTTTTGTGTCACTAGTGCTGTACCTGCTGCCCACAGCAGTTGGCTGGGTCCCAATGGATGTTTGTAACCCCTGAGGTAAACACAGAAAAGTAAGTAATTTTACTGAACTTTCAATTTCTGCTATGCATTTCTATCACCAGCTCAGCCAGAGCTGTGATTTATCACAAAATTTCAAACATTTTATCTTTACTGTTTCTTCCAATCTAGCAGCACTACACTAACACCCAGTTCAGCAGATTTCCTCCCCACTCAGATAACACCACCCAAAATGCTCTATGCCAGAGACAGAAAGAAGAGCCAAGCCTATTGCCTTGGGCTGGGTGCAATCCGCCCTAGGCAAGCTCTGGACTCAGGGTGAGGCTGAACAGGCTCACAGCAGTGGAAAAAAGCCCAGAAAAAAGAACAGGGCTCAGCCGTGTTCATTCCCATTCCTTGCCAGGGATGGCTGCACCCTGCAGACCCCCACCTCCCTGCTGCAAAATCCAGACCTGAAAATAGGGAGATGTTAATCCCCACTTCCTGGTGTTCTGTGTGAAGCCTTGTCCTTGAGCACCCAGTGGGACAGTGGGAGGTCACATTGCCCCTCCACACCTAAGGAAAAAGCACCATCATTCCAATCCAGCAGCCATCCAGGGATGCTCCTGCAGCCCAGCTCTGGATGTCCTTCCCTCCACATCAACACTCTGTGTGAAAACAAAACCTGTCACTGACCAGAAAACAAAGCACCTCAAAAGCCAACCCTTTCTGCAGGGTCTCTGTGTTTATCTAATTAAGGCACCTTCCCAATATCTTTGTTTTTAAGTGCTATGGCAACAGGAGGTATGAACATTAACAAACCAAATGGAATGGGAGGGCAGGCTTTCAAATAAAAAGGAAGTCCACATTACAGGAGTGGACTATGCAAAATGACACAAAAGCCAGCAGTTCTAAAAAAGATTAAAAACATGGTATGAAACAGGTTCAAATATTTACTAGAATAGGGTAGGAGTAGTAAAGACTTGTCAGATGAGTCCTGGTAAGTTATTTCCCGTCTAATTATCTAGGCAACTGGAATTGCTGATGTGTTGGTTGAAATAGCCAGCATTTTAAGATAATAAACTAGAATAATATGCTTAAGGCATTACATGTTTCCTATTCTTCTTACTTCTTCTCATTTCTAGATGGGAACCCAATTTACTTTTATCCCTGTTTACAATCAGGCCCCTATTTTTGCACAGTGTTGGGACTACCACAAAATACATGAAAATTAGATTTTTGTGAGGGCACAAACCCAGTAATTTCTTCCCTCACCCCATTGGCTGCAGAGCTATTTTTCTGGCTTTTTTATATATGTATATTAAATTCACATACATACAGAGTGTGATGCAACCAAATCAAGAAAAGGCAAAGTCACCAAGAAAATAAACACCGAGTAAATAAATACTACTGAGAATTCTTTAATGCTGGTGTGCTGCTCTCTGTAGCTATTGATAGTTACATAAATATAGCTAACTAGTTACACTAGTTACTTGGGAGCCATAAAAACAGTCATCTTCTCAACTGATATCAAACCCTTTCAGGCTGTCTGTCCATCAAGAAATCTTCTAGGAAAGCCTTAGGGGTCAAACCACATTTATTTTTCAATAGGTGGTGTTTCTGCCTCTTGAACCTCAAAAAGAAAATACAAACTATCAAGTTCTCTGGCATAGGTCTGTGTGTTCCTGAGGATGTACAGCACCTACCACAGCTGAGCTCAGTCCTGATGGAGGTTGCAGACATTAATAAACAGTCACTTAAAAGCTACTGCACCTTAATTTAAGAAATTCCAAAAAGAAAGAGGAAAAAAAAATGTTCTTTTTGCAGCTAAACTGAGCCTGCACATCTGCCCAACAGTGTCAGAAGCTGACAGGACCTCCCAGATGTTCACCTGCCTCTGCAGAGTCACAGGACTGTGGCTAGAAGCAAGTTGCCTTCTCCACGGCAGTGCAGCCACCTCAAGTGTGTCCATCAGCACTGCTGCCCATGTCCTCTGTCTGCTGACCAGAGCTCCACCAACTCTTCATGAGCTGCCAGCACACAACCCTTGTATCAGGAAATTAGCTGGTTCTTCAAGCAACTTATCATCACTTTGTCTTGAGCTGGAAATAAGGACTGAGCTGCATTTTTGTTTGCAATATTTTCTGCTCTATACAGCAGCACAGTAGGAGTCTAAGTGTTCACAAAGTGAAGTTCTCCATGGTCTACTTTATTGATTTCAACAATGAAACTTGATCTCCCCCAGAGGACATGCTAAGTCCTCACAGTGCTGAATGAATTTGTATTTAATGTACAGTTCAGAAAAAGAGTTTTGCTCTTTACAGGTTTAAATTTATATAGCATGTCTATGAAAGAAAAGGATTGAATGCCTATAGATCCAACCATGTTCAGTTTTCTTTTCTGAGTATATGAGTCCTATGCTTAAGCAGTTTGCTATACTTGAAGTTTTCTGAATCCCTTTCAACAGATATAAATAACATAAATTTTAGTTCACAGTGTTCCAGGTTTTATCAGCAGAATAATATGTCTCATGTAGTCTTCCAAAGTCCAAACACAAATATATGATGAAAATAAACTCTGCTATTTTGCTATCTCTACTTACTGGGACGTTCTTCCCTGCTTTTTAAACTCAAGTTGTTGCTGCTTATTTATGGATTAGAATACAAACATCATGAAAAGAAAGGCAAAGGAGTTTTCTAAGTTCCTTCTGTAAAGACACTCCTAAACAAAACTCTGGGAAAGGCTGACCTTCTTGCAGGTTTGCCTGTTCATCTATCACAGTTACATAGTGAAAATATTTTTTCAGGGTGGAAAAGAGTGGAAAACTGGACAAAGGGAGTTTGCTCTTGAGGGGCTTACTTTCCTTCTGGGTGAAGTTATTCAACTGCTCTGTTATGTTTCATCCTGCTTCCTCTCCAAGTCTCAGGACTGCTTCTAGAGAAAATGCTGCAAGGAGTGATGACAAACAAGGCAGCACATAACCTGTAAGAAAATATGTGGAATGATGTGGACATACTGTTAGAGATCTAGGAAAATTACAGCCTGGAAAATCATTCTCAGGCTGGAGTTTCTCCTGTTCTCTCAGCTCCATTTCCAAGCTTCCAAGTTCCATTATCATGTGTCAGCTTCGATACGGAGATTTTCTCCCAGGATGATAACTTGGTCAAAATAGAATGGAATTAACAACATTAGATTAACACCTGGTACCAGCCATGGGACTCATCCTAAACTACTGTCACAGAGGCATTCTCTCAATTATCCAGTGAGCTACAGTCTTGTCTTAGGTCTGTGGAACATGCTATAAGTACGAATTGTGCTCTCAATAAAATGTCTCTTTCCTATCTTGAAAGATGACCGTGTAGCTGTGTGTCTTATTTCCGCTGCTGCAAAGGGTTAATTCCCTAACCCACAGCTACAGAATGATTCCCATATTAACTTTCAAATCTGAAGATGAGTCTTAATGTAAAATGATTTGGCTTCTTTCAAAATTAAACAAGGCTGCCCAGGGAAGTGGTTGAGTCACCATCCCTGGAGATATTTAAAAGATGTGTGCATGTGGTGCTGAGGGACATGGCTTAGTGGTGAATTTGGCAGTGTTAATGGTTAGACAGGATGATGCCAGCAGTCTTTTCCGGCCAAGGAGTCTATGATTCTGTGTGCTATGCAGGACTGCAAAGGTGAGTAATCCCAAGTGGGGCGGCTGAGGGTCCCCAAGCACTTTGAGCAGAACTGTTGTGAAAGGAGACCTGAGATAAGGACACGCTGAGCAGTGATGTTTCCAGCCCAGCTGAGCCCTTGTCTCTGTAGCAGTACAGTCTGTCCCAGTACTATTTCCCCTGTGAACCAGGAAGGTTTTCCCAGTTTGCAACTACCATTAGCTACCTGGACCACAGGCACAATATGCATTGGGGGCTGCTTCCCTGCCAAGACTACTGTGGAGGGACTGAGGCATTTTCCCGAATGAGTTCAGTGTGAGAAGTAACAGTGCCTTCCTCAAGCTGTAGTTGTCCCCATAGCTCTCCCCACCAAGCCAGCAAAACCCTTGCTGGTGATTCTTGACCTGCTCCCCCAAACCCCACAGTCACAGATCCTTCATTGGAGGAGCAAGGGGAAATTGCCCTTCTTGCAGCTTTGAGTTAAAAGTGGCACAGGTTTCCAGGCTTTCTCCTCCATGCTTCCCACTCTGGGCTAAATTTCCCATTTATCACCCCTCAGTCTCTGTTCCCCTGAAACAACCCATTCTCCCAGGCAGTGGCTGGATGAGCTGGCAAAGACAACCCCGTGCTTGCTCTCATGCTGAGGTCCACAGGCAGTCAATCAGTCACCTGAGTGTCTGCTTGTTGCTGACAGACAGATGAGTGTCTCTTTTCTGTTTTCAAATTATTTGAAGCAACAAAAACAGATATCCAAAACCAATCTCTGAATGCTGCTTGAGCAGCAGAGCCAGGGCCTCCAGACAGTGGAAGAGCAGCCCCTGAGCTGGCGATATGAGGAGAGATGAGGAGAGATGGGCTTGGGGCAACCTCACTGAAATGTGATGCTGCATCAGCAAGGAAGGCCAGGAAGCCCCACTTGAGGACTCTGAGTCAGAAAAATCACTTAGCTGTTTTATAGACTTGACCATAGGAAAGAGAGTCTTATTTATCCATGACAAACCTGTGGGGAGAAGGAGAAGCAGCCTGTGGGGAAGGACTGCCCACAACTCTGGGGTGAGGAGGGAGAGAAGCAGTGCAGGAACAAGAATATCTGAGAGCCAATGAGTTTGCTAACATACCTTCCAGATATGAAAAATCTTTATGATAACAGCTAACATCTTGATCAAAGAGACACACTCTAGAAAAGTCTGAAGGCCTTTCACTGGAAAGCTAAAAGGGGCCTAGGGAAGGTTTTTTTTGTACTTTATTAAATTCTGTACGCTTTATTGTAGTTTTTGTTGAACTTTATGTTCCTTGTATTTTTAAAACATAAGCCCCAGAATTCTGTAGTTACAGTTTGTCTTTCTTCTAAAGAGAAAAATTGGTTCAAAAATTCTTTTCAAATATTCTAATTCTCTATGAAGATTATTGAGTGACAACCTGAAAAATTAATATGGAAATGTCAGTTGCATAAACACCAGATATGGATGTTTTACAGGTGTGAATCCAAGTGTAATAATTCATATTATGCAGACTTCCCAGGTCAAACAGTCCATTGGAGGGAATGCAGAAGTTATTTTCTCTACCAAGTGCTTTTTTAAAATTTATTTTGACAAATAAAAAGTAAGCACATTAATACACATAATTTGTTCTAAATAAATTTTAAAATCTACTTATTTTCTACGTATTCAAGATATCATTCATTATTGTCAGCTCCTGCCCCCTCATACCAATTAATTTATTAATTTATTAATTTTTAAGCAACTGAAGGGAATGGATTTAGATGATACCTTGATATATAATTGATGACCTCTGCATTACAGATGCTTTTGAGCCAAATAGCTGGACCAGCCTGACTGGAGTGTTTTTTAGTGGAATGTCACAAGAGCATGTGCTGAGCAAGTGCGTGTCCACATTGGCCCTGAGGCAGCAGGTCAGGGCAGGGATGCTCAGAGTTACCAGCATGCTTGGCTTCACATGAAGAGAGAAGGTCAGGAGCTTGTCTAGGGATGGTTGCAGTCCAAAATTCTCCATCCTTCCCATCTCTGAAAGTAGCAAGAGAGAACTGAGTGACCTGAGACATTTCCAACGCCACTAGCCAAAACTATAAAGGAAAGTATTTTTCAACTAGCAAAACCTGTCTGGGTTTGTTTTTATGTTGCATGGCAGAAAAGGATGGCATAGAACAAAAAATAAGGTGAAATTTCACAGAACCACAGGATATTCTGAGTTAGAAGGGACCCACAAGGATCATCAAGTCCAAATCTGAAGTGAATTGCCCATGCAGGGATTGAACCACAGCACAGTTGTGTTACTAGCACTGCTCTATGACTGACCATACTGCAAGATATGTTCTGTGGAAATTAGGGCCATGACTGTGGATTCAAATTTTACTTAAGAGACCTTTAGATAGGACATTAAAGCATTTTCCTAACATCAGTAACCCCCTTTTCAATTTCTCTGCCAGTCCCTCTCTTAGGGAGACTGAAATTTAGCTACTACAGGGCAACACAGAAATCAGGGTTTGTATTTGTTTGTACTTTGGCACTATTGTCAGTAATCACACAAGGAAAAAGACACACTTTCTTTTCCATACACAGGGTGCAACGTGGGCTAGGGGCAGTCCTTTCATGGAGAAACAGATTCAAGTTGAATCAAATGGGGTGAGGGAAAGTCAAGTAAGACACTCCACATCACTTAAGAATTGGTCACTTTTCTTGAGTCAGGCAAAGAGGACATCAGGTGGATGAGAAAGCTCTACCTTACCCATCTTGTCTCAGTTTTTCCTGTCTAGAGTAATTTGAAGCAATTGCTCTGTATTAGCCAAGGGAAAATCCATTAAGGTCACAGGGAACTGGTGATTTCACAGTGTCATGGATCAGATCCACATTCATTAAGCTTCAGTGGTCTTCACTTGATCATTCGAAGCAGTGTTTGCTCTCACCCTGGCCCCTAACAAAGTTGGTAGAAAGTCTCCTGTCATTACCCATCTCTAAGATGATGTTACATTTTTCTCATGCCCACTGTCAGAATAAAACATCTGGGAGTTATTTGCACTAGTAGCAGCATGAAAAATGTGAATACATTTTTTCAAAAGCATAGGAATAAACTCCAACAATGACTTAGCTTTGATTTGGTGGAGGGGAGTGCTGATGATTGTATCAATGAGAGCAGATGTTTTCATCCGCAGCAAAATTTATTTTGAATAGTGAGAATATATTAAAATTATAGAATTGGGAGGGAGGAAGGGAGGAAGGGAGGAAGGAAGGGAGGGA
>VWZS01001120.1:0-50386 GCA_013397075.1 Rhabdornis inornatus
TGTCATCTAACCATTCCTCCACATTGAATGTTATACATGTGAGTGCATCTGATACATGCTAGGTGTTTTCTATATATGGATTTGTCTAAGTATTATAGGTGTTATAAATTAGAATCCTTGGGCCAAAGTTGAATCTAAGACTGGTAGTCAGTAGTGGAGCTGTGCTGGCATGAATAAGTCTACCAAATCTTTGATCTTGGACTGCTTTAGAAGCTCGTGATTCAACTACAGTTTTTGTGATGGCCATCTGTCAAAATATTATTTTACATACTACTGGAAGTGTAACAAGAATGATCATCCTTGTGCTTGTTATGGTAAACCAGAGTGTGCTACAAACACAGCTCAGCCAGAATTTTGCCACCCAGGGATGTGCATATTCTCAGTCTCCTGCAGTTTGGCCTGTCTGGTCTCTTTAAAGTGACAATTATTTCTTGGTATCCACTTCTTCAGAATTTTTCATTGCTTTTATTGTTGAAGACCTGGCTGTGGGACAATGTCTTTTTCTTGGGGAATGTAAGTGCCCTGAGCACCCTCCTCCCCTCAGGGAATGTAGGAAGACTCTTTGGGAGCTACAGTTTTGCAAAGTTGTTCTAGACAACAAACACATTCTGGACCCAGATAAGAGGAATTGGTTGGTTTGATTTCAGTTCAATGCTTTGTGAAAAACGTTTCAAATTATGGTGGGAATGATGACCGTGTCCACAGACAAATATTGTATTATGTATCACTCTTTTTGGAGCTCCTTAAATCCCTTTTTGCAGACTATTACACTGAAGTCTACATTCTTGAGTGCTGGGATACAGTGTGAGTGTACTTCTGCATATAAACGTTAAATAATTCTGTAAGGTACTCTTTTTATAAAGAATTCCATCAGCATTTCACCTCTTGTATCAACTTTTGGTCTTCTTGATGTGGATTGATTTGGCTGAACTCCATATTGTACTAGGAATGAAGGTGGAATCTGGTAAGGACAAAGTTGCATAAAAGGCTTAGTAGTAGAATCTGTGGCAAAAAGGCTGCTGGTTTTGGTGTGCTGTTTTTTTGTATGTCTGTTAGTTTTTTAAATAAAACAAAACATTTCAGTATCAGTAGTGTAAAATATCTCTAGTTGACATTTTTGTCTCCTACTTTATTTTGTCACCTCAGTGGTCTGTAATGAAAATGTTTGTTGTAAGATGCAGTTATGTATTCCTTCCCTCCTCTCAATGTCTTCTACACTACCTGTTGTCACGATCCGCTATTAATACAGAGCGGGGGTCATGATGGTTCGTTCGATCTCAGAGGTGCAAACAGGCAAAATGCAGGAGACAAAATCAGTTTATTCAACGATAGCAATGCAATTCTATTATTCAACGATAGCAATGCAATTTGACTATTCAACGATAGCAATGCAATTCTATTATAAACGATAGCAATGCAATTCTATTATTCAACGATAGCAATGCAATTCTATTATAAACGATAGCAATGCAATTCTATTATAAACGATAGCAATGCGATTCTATTATAAACGATAGCAATGCNGGTGGGGGTCCCCAAAGTCTCCTTGCGACAGTCGGGAGGCAAAGACAAGGGAAACTTCGGACCGACCCTTACACCTGTCAAAAAAAGAAACATTTGTCTTATTCATGGCCCCTAATTCCCTGAGAATCCTTAGAACTGAAGTTCCCTTTGGTTGTATCCCAAAGATCCTGGAGTGGCAGGGAATATACATCTTTATCAACAGATAAATCCTCACCAAATTTGCATTATTTTAAGGAATAGTTCATCTCGAAGTGGGTCTTTGTATGGGAAATATCTTTTGCATGTGGTTTTTGATATGACCCCAAAGAAAAATTCATCTCATATGCATGATGCCAAACTCTGGGGACTGTTTTGATTTACCAGATGCTGAATAAGAATGCATTTCAGCTCTTCTCTTGCAAGTGATAATTGTGGTAAAACTAGGACTGTATTAAAATTGTATTATTTCATTTTGGTATCTTTAAAAAGTATTTGCTGTTTTCAACTTTTGAATTTTTCAAGTCTTCATCTGTCCATTAAGACTTGCTGGGTAGTTTTGGTGTTTTTTTGAATTTTTCCATTTCCTATTTTTCCTCCAGGTCAAGTAGTAAAATTAAGTTACTGTAACAGTATAAGGTTGGATTCTTATCCTAGTTTCATATCATGTAACTATAATCCATCCCATTGATAAAAGTAACTTTCTTTAGACACAGCAAACTGCAGTATCGCTTTAAAGCGGGTCAACTGTGGAAGTGATAGTCCTATGACAGAACCAGATGTATCAAGCAATACATTTTTCCCTGTTTCATAAAGATGGATAACTGAAACTCTCTGTTTGTGCCTTGGGGAGACCTTTACTCATCTGTGGTATAACAACTTCTTTGGGAACACTCTTATGACTGAAGGAAATAAATTGTGATTAATATTTCAGGGTTACTTTTTATTTAATTCTGATATAGGCAGCACAGCTCAGCAAAAAGGCTTGAATTGCAGATGGCCTCTGAGAATCTCACTGCAGGATTACTTAGTTCTTTGCAGGAGAGGGAGGACAGTGTGGTGGAATGCTCAGTGTCCCTCCTAGCTAAAACTCTTGAGTTTCAGATACTGCCGTCAACAACTGCTCCATTTGGGTTAGATTGTAAAGAAGCAGGTAATTTGTACAGAAAACAAACCGTAAAACTGTGCCATGGAATAATTTTTATTCATAAATAATTTATATTTAGATGTGTTATTTTTTCTCTCTTTTTTTCTTTCTTTTAAATGCAGAAAACTGAAGTACAGTCATTTTTTGAACATAAGAAGCTCAACATTTGTCTTACAGCTGCAGGCTTCTCTTGCCTTAGCTGCAAGTGTGCTAATGTTTAGTGTTCTCCAAATCAATAAAGGATAAGTAAAAATTTGCAGTTTATTAAATCAAGTGGGTCAGGAGCATCGGTTCTTGTGGCTTCATATAGAAATTTTGCAGAGCAAGGTAGATTACACTGAGAGGAGATGAATATTTGACAGCACTAGATTGGAGGGAGAACGTTATCTGGCCAGCTAGCAGAGGAAGGGGCTGCGTGCTTGGTCAGGACCAGATGCCTTTCCTGGGCTCCCATCTGTCTGGGAGGTAATTGTGGGTTGAAAAAGCAGTTTAAAATATGTGCATTGTAAAACTGGGCTTGTTCACCAGGGGTGGCATTGCTGTCCCATTCCTAGTGACCTAAATGGAAATTCTAAATGGAAATGTTGCATTAGAAATTGTTCAACACTGCACGTGTGCTTCAGCTGTGAGGGAAGGGAATCATTCAAACCATGGACTTATTGAGCCCCAGCACAACATTTCATCCACTGGAGGTTATTCCTGTGAGCACTGGTTAATGCTGTTTTAGCACTTGGTTTGCAAACTTTCTTCTATACCAGCAGCTTCCTCAGACATCTAAATACTGGATTTATAATTGTTTAAAGTGCCTGTGTCTGAGTGTCCTAATTCAACGTCTGATTTCTGGAGTCAGCAGACATATTGATAGTACTCACTCTAGCAGCTCTATAGCAGTTGAAAGTCTTTGAAGCTTTCAAAAAATGTCTTTAATGTTGAAGATATTTCTAGCAATTGGTTCTGTGATAGCAAAAATTAAGCCCTGTTGTGCGGTACTGTTAATTTCAGGGAGTGCCATCCCATTATTAGTGGAAACTTAGGCTTATAGCCCACCAGATCCCCTTTGGTGGGTGTCTTTCCTTTGAAGATGGGGTGAATGCTGATGAGACCAGTTATTCTGTGTCTCATAGGCACAATTGCAACTGGATTGAATAATATCATTATGCAACTGGATTTCCTGTGGATCATGCAAAGAGATAAATGGTGTACGAATCACATCATTATTAATTCATGCACCATTTGCCTCTTAGCTCACTCAGAGAAACACAATTGCTCTGTTACACTTCATTTAAAAGAATTTCAACTTTTCAGCAGTGCAAACAGCTATTGTGTCTGAATTTATATTTTTCATAAGCCAAACCTCAATGTACTAGGTAATGTTTTCCTGATTGCAACCAAACCAAAACTTAAGAGGATTATAAAGCTATTTATTTTCCATTATTTGTTCTCCTTCTGCTGCCCTACAAAACTACAGAGCATTTTCCAAACTCAAAGCATAGCATACACATTTCCATAATTTATATTATGCATTATTTTAATAATTGTATAAATTATTGTATTGAATGCAGTGTTTTGCTGAATTAAGGCTAAAGATGGGATTTAGGCTTTGTGCAGACATTTGCAATTTGCAGCATAGTAAGCAGGCAGGAATTTCTAGATGCCAACATATTTGCATGGAAGTATAAGTTTAAGCAAGCATCACAAACTGTATTGGGCCAGAAGAGTTTGATTAGAAATACTGGCTATCACACATTTTAGTGGCTTTAAATGGTAGCAAGTATTTCAACTGCGAATGCCTAGATGAAAGCATGTCGTAGTGCCAGGTCTCTGGGTACATGCAAGGAGGAACACCAATGGTAGCCGTGGAGAAGTGCGGGCTTGTGTGCTAGGCTGTTGAGTGCTCTCAGTATTTGTCTAGCCCTGGTTTTACTGGAGTTGACTAAATATATGTTGTTGCCTTAAACCGAAGGAAGAGGGATGCTAACAAAAATCCTGTTTGTTGCTGTTGATCAAATTGAATAAGTAATGGTCTTTTCTGGAATAATTTATAGGAAGTCTGAATTGCCATAGTATTACTTTGTGTATTAAGAATGTCATGGTTTGCTCTTAAAGTCTGTGTTTTCAAACAGTTTTCGCTGATAAAGTAATTCAAGGGTTATTTGTATTCTATATGGTGTGTTTTAAGTGTGCATCTGTGATGGCTTATGCTGGAAGAGCTGGTCTCATTGGGAAAGCATATCCATGTCTTGGAGCAAGATGAGTCTGAGCATCAGCTACAAGTGGTCTTTCTTGCCACTCTTTGCAATTTCAGGTTTTCCCAAAGGTTCTGCACTGGAGATGGGTTGTTTGATTAAGAATGAGCTGCCTTTTCAGTGCTGAGTCCAAATGGCACTACAGAAATTGAAACAGTAGGACTTTGGGACTAGCCACAGGAACTTTCCTTCAGACTACAACAACATTAGCAGAGATGAGCCTCTGAGGTATCTTTCAGCATTAATGTCAAACTTAATCCTTGAGGTAACTTTGGGCTGCAGATCATAATGCACTAGATTTTGAGAGCAAGTTTTCCTCTCTGAATACGAGTCATACTTGAAAATATGTTTTGTAATCAGGGAGAGAAACAGCTTTGTTCAGAAATGTTGTTCCTCTCAAATAGCAGCCACCAGGGACAGTTTGTTTATGCTACAGTAATTTCTCTCCTGTATTTTGTTCTTTGTTATTTACTCTCTTGAAAGAAATTTTTAAGGTGACTCATCATAGTAATAAAGATTATGTAAGCAGGAGCTTTCGCTTCCTTGCAACTTGGCACATTTGTCATCTTTGGTGGGGTTTATCTCACAAAAATGAGGAAAAAGCTGCCCTCTAGGTGAGCAGTGCTGGGGAGCAGTGATGCTGCTGGAGGAGCCGTAACAGGGCTTGGGTCACCATGGGTATTGTCTCCTGAGGCTCTTTGGTCCTAGTGTCATTGAGAGAAAAGGGTAGTGGATGGCTTTTCATCTTTTTATTTATCTTATTTTAAATAAATAAAGGGAGTAAAAGGCTGGAACAAACTCAGTGCATGGTTCCAGTTTTGGCTGAGAGTCCTTCCCAATAAAATTGCTTGTTAAAAGCCAGGATATACAGAGATGCTCTGTATTGGTAGGGGGCAGTGGATTTTCCCCAGGGACTTCGAAAGAAGTAGAGCTGGGGTTAGGCTAAGTGTTTGACTCCATTTGACACACTCAGAATTTCATTAGTAATATTTATAATCAAGAAAAAAGCCATCTACAAAGCTGTTTTTGCAAAATATTTTTACTTGACAAGATAATATTTTATGAGAAAATTTTTATGAGAAAAGAACTCTGTAAAACTCATGGAAGTTTTACAGTCTGCCAAACCCATAGCCTCATTTTTGGCTTTGTTTTACCCTTTCTGATATTTTAAGACATTGAACACAGTTACAAGTCTGTTTATCTTCATAGATTTGAAAATCAGGTAAGTCCAGACCAAATTAACTGAAGATGTTTTCCCACAGCCCTCTCCCAGCACTTGTCCTGTCAGGTCAGTCTCTATCTGCCCTTTTCCTAGACAGATAACATGATGTAATTTATAAATACAAACAGTTGCTGCTTTAGCTAAGGAGTCTCCAAAGGGCTTCACTCTAGAGTATCTTGGAACACAGCTGATACCTACAGAGTATTTGTATATATTAAATGTATTTACATCAATATGAAATATATATATGTATATATGAAATGTAGAGTTCTTACTCAGTGAAAGCTAATAAATATTGTCTGAGCCCTATCTCCACAGAAGGGGTACAGAGATAACTGCAGGCTATGGGAAACTGATGCAGCAGTAGAAGGTATAAGAAGAGTGGTTTAGCTTTTTGGGGATTGTGGCCATCACGACACACACAGAGAGAGAGAGACACTCACACTCTTGACTCCGATGATTCATGCAGGAAAAGGAGCACTTTATTTACATTACATGTCTATTTATAGAATTCCAACAACGACCATGGATTGGACAGTGAGGGTAAGACCTCCTGACTTCATAAGTCCCATCAACTGTCCATCAATCCTCTCTTCCTCCAAAGAGACATGAAAAACAATCATTATTTAGAAGAAAGAGTGTGAGAAAGTATGAAAGAATCTGTCAACTATCAGAAGGCTAAAACACAAGGCAACATCTCACCCTTTTACCATTTAAAAAAGAAAAAGAAAAAAGAAAACTGAACAATGTAGAAAGGGAAAATGAACAATGATCAGTCTCTGCTTGTGGTTGAGTCATCGGAGTGGTAACTCGCGTCATCTGCATTTGAGTCCTCACTTGATGAGTCGTCCACTTGATGACTTTCAGTTTGGTCATGGTTTCCATCTTGCCTGTCGGCCAGATTCTGTCTCTGCGGTTGCAGGTCAGGATGGACACACCTTGAAGGCACCCAGCGGGCCCCAGTATCTGTGGACACACAGGCACACCCATGCCCCGAAGCAGCAAGGTCATAAGGACCTTCCCAATGTTTGGTGACTAGATTTCGCACCTGAACTTTGGCTCGGAGCAGATGCGTCTTGTCTGAAGCCTGTAACGAGAAGTGGTGATTCAAAATGACAAGGTTATCTGAGTTCTGTGGCACCGTGAGGTAATTGATGGCATACAAAGCCTTTGCCAACCAACAGTGCGGGGTTTCACCCTGCATTTCCTGTTTTTGTTTTTCAAGAGCCCGCTTCAGGCTACCGTGAGAGTGTTCTACAATGGCTTGACCAGTTGGGCAATTGTCGGTTTTCACAGCAGAAAGCATGCCTAGAGAGGCAAAGGCCTGCCCCAGTGGGCAATGACAGCATGGGCCTTTTCTCCAGTGTGAGTAGAAGCCCACATCGCAGAGGAGAACGTGTCCACCGTTACATGCACATACTTGAGCTGGCCAAACTCAGCAATCTGGGCAACATTGTCCCGAGCCTCAGTTGGCAACAGCTGAAATTGCTTCTGCAATATATGTGCGTTCTGATGGAAAAACCATTGATATCCCTGTGCAAGTCCATCAGTGTTGAGAGCTGGCACTGTGAAAGCAAAATCTGGTCTATCATCAGGATACAAAGGAATCGAAAAAAACCAAACCAAACCAAACCAAACCAATTTTTAAAATCAATTATGAAAAGTGGCCAGTCTGCGGGAAGCATGGTGGGTGACAGCAGACCAGGCTGCAGCACCCCCATCTGTTCCAACACTGCAGTGGCCCCCAATAAAAATCCATCTCAATGTGCACCCCCCACAGGGGCAGGACATCCCTCCCTCAGAGGGTAATAGGAATTGAAGCAACAAGAGGCTGAATCGTGGCTGTTTGACCCTCCTGGTTCGTGACCACCATGGACTGCTGGCTCTTGTAGCACTGTGTCACTTCACCCAGCCCCGCACCAAGTGCCTCCACCGGATCCAGGGGCCATTCTGGGGGCCAGGCAGCCAGGGAAAGGACCGTGATGATCGCACCAGTATCAAGAAGCCTGTGGAGATGGATCTCCGGTGGTGCTCCACCAGGGAGGGACATGGTGTGCAGCATCTTGGGACGTTCTTCAGCCAGGACCGCTGACCAGTGAACTTCAGGAGGCCCAGTGGACCCAAAGCTGCCCTCTTCTTGTGACCAGTCAGCTGCCCTGTGAATACAAGATTTAAAAGGGACAAGTTGAGCAATCTGTGTTCCCTCCGGATTCGCTGGTTTCCCGTCCGCTTTTGTGGGAGGCAGGGGCAGCGCAGCCAACCCGGCGGCGACTGGGGCCAGCCCCAGCCTCAGTGGAGCCAGCGCTCGCCGCCGCCGGGATTGCCCAACCTTATTCCCCTCCATGGCAGGGGAGGGGTGGAGTGCAAAGGAAGCACATACTTGGGGGACCGTGTCCCTGCTCTGTGCTGCAGCCATGGAGGCCGGCCTGGCTGCCGCTGGGATCGCTCAAGCCCCGGCAGAGCCCGTGGCCGCCAGCATGGCTCGCGAATCTCGTGCAGGCCGTCAGGGAGCTGCCCCAGCCTCATCCCCCTCCTCAGCAGGGGCGGAGCGGAGTGCAGAGGAGGCTGGCGCCCGGACTGCCACATCCCTGCCCTGCGCCCCAGCCACCGGAGCCGGCCCTGATGGGGAGGGCATCCTGGATAACAGAGGAGGCTGCAGGAAGCCACTCCCACGTGGGGCAGGGGAAGGGTGGCACACAGGAAAGATTGACTCACGGGGAGCTGCACCCCTGTCCCGCGCCCCAGCCACGGGCTGTGCAGGTGGTGAAGGCACCCCAGGAAGTGGGGGAGGCGGGGCGCCAGACCAGCCGGGGCTGGGGTCGCCCCCTCGCTGCTCGCGGCTGCCCCCACTGCTTCAGGCAGAGGAGGCGGAAGCACCCTGGGCAGCAAAGGAGACTGCGCAGGGCCAGTGTCACCCCCCCACAGCCCGTGGCAGTCCCCACCACCCCAGGCAGAGGCAGCGGGGGGGGGGTCTGGGGTCACCCCCAGGGGGGCACTCCCCGCGGCCAGCTGGCTCCCGGGGGCAGCCCCCCTCCCAGGCGGGGCCAGGCCACCTGCCTCTCCATCAGGGCAGCAGCCTGCACATGTCCAGCGGATTGCGTCACCGCTGGGCCAGCAATCTCAAACCCCTCTGGGGCTAGAAGCAGCGGAGTGGGCGGATCCAGTCCAGATGTGTCCAGCACGTAACACGCAGAGACTCTGCAGCTTGGACACAGTGTTGTGATCGATTTTGAGTCCAGCAAAGGCGGCGGCTGGACTAGAGGCCCCCCGCAGCCCCCAAGTGCTGGGAACGCGCACAGGGAGGGCAGCTTTTCCCCCCACGACTGTCCCTGCAGCACAGAAAGGGGTGGGGCCCCGCCCACCCCCTGGCCACTGGAAAGCAGCTGGCCAAGGGCAGTCCCCCGGCCCCCAGCCTGGAGAGAAAGGGAAAGCTGTGACCAGGGCAGAAACTCAAACCCCTCATCAGATTCGCTGTCCGTCTCCAGAGCAGGAGATGGGGTCTCACCACAAAGGTCCTCCATGGACCCTCGGGGACTAAAAACATCATCCAGAAGGCTATCAATCCTTTTCCATAGCAACAAAAACTACTCCGTCTGCTCCATAAGCAGAGTACTCCAGAAATGTTCACCCAAGGGAGACCATGCCTCCCTAGAGAAGGCTTCCTCAGGTCTAGAGATAAAAACCCTGGTCCGAGCCCACCAAAAGAGTCGCTCAACCTCCACCAGGGAGATGGAAGCCTGATATCTGTTCAGAAGGTCTTCCAGAGGCTACGAAACAAAGCATCCTCTGGAGAAACCAAAGGAGTCTCCATGGCCAAAAACCCCCCGAGTCAGAGGAAAGGGAGAGAGAAGAAACCTCATCCATGCTGATCCTTCACTTGGGTCACCATCTGTGGCCATTACGACACAAAGAGAGAGAGAGAGAGACACTCACACTCTTGACTCCGATGATTCATGCAGGAAAAGGAGCACTTTATTTACATTACAAGTCTATTTATAGAATTTCAGCAACGACCATGGATTGGACAGTGAGGATAAGACCTCCTGACTTCATAGGTCCCATCAACCATCCATCAATCCTCTCTTCCTCCAAAGAGACATGAAAAACAATCATTGTTTAGAAGAAAGAGTGTGAGAAAGTATGAAAGAATCTGTCAACTATCAGAAGGCTAAAACATGAGGCAACAGAGGATGACTTTAGGAGAGGAATGAGGGCAAGAAGACTGAAAGCTGCTTTTGATTTTGATTTTAGGGCTAACTCCCCTGAAGCAGAGTGAAGTTTCCTCTAAACACTGCCAAGAAAGAGCTATTCCATTGATTAACTAAAAAGGAAATATAGGGAATAAAACAGAGAGTANGAGATAAAAACCCTGGTCCGAGCCCACCAAAAGAGTCGCTCAACCTCCACCAGGGAGATGGAAGCCTGATATCTGTTCAGAAGGTCTTCCAGAGGCTACGAAACAAAGCATCCTCTGGAGAAACCAAAGGAGTCTCCATGGCCAAAAACCCCCCGAGTCAGAGGAAAGGGAGAGAGAAGAAACCTCATCCATGCTGATCCTTCACTTGGGTCACCATCTGTGGCCATTACGACACAAAGAGAGAGAGAGAGAGACACTCACACTCTTGACTCCGATGATTCATGCAGGAAAAGGAGCACTTTATTTACATTACAAGTCTATTTATAGAATTTCAGCAACGACCATGGATTGGACAGTGAGGATAAGACCTCCTGACTTCATAGGTCCCATCAACCATCCATCAATCCTCTCTTCCTCCAAAGAGACATGAAAAACAATCATTGTTTAGAAGAAAGAGTGTGAGAAAGTATGAAAGAATCTGTCAACTATCAGAAGGCTAAAACATGAGGCAACAGAGGATGACTTTAGGAGAGGAATGAGGGCAAGAAGACTGAAAGCTGCTTTTGATTTTGATTTTAGGGCTAACTCCCCTGAAGCAGAGTGAAGTTTCCTCTAAACACTGCCAAGAAAGAGCTATTCCATTGATTAACTAAAAAGGAAATATAGGGAATAAAACAGAGAGTACAAAGGAACTAGTAAAGGGGCCTGGTATCTTAGGCCTAATTGAGCAGAAACAGTGGGAGACATAGACACAGCTAAACGCTCCCTGGGCAAGAAGTGACAAAGAAGCATGTTGTGAAACCTTGTGATAAGGTAGGGTTGCCAGGTTACATGATGTCATGAAGAATATGTAACCAATGGGAAATTGTTACCACAAATAGAACCCTATAGAAGTGCCGTACAAGAAAAACTCTGTAGAAATGCCTTGTATACTGAATAAAATTGGCTTCTGATCCAAACTTGGACGTCCCCCTCTCTCCATTTCTGATAATTGGTACTCTGTGTGAGGAGCAAGAATCAGCCTATCTGTGCTGCAGTCAGCCAGGCCCCTGGAACTGGAAGTGATGGTGTGAGAACCAGGAGTGGGCCCGACATAGCCCCTCCATGGAGAAGGAGGTGAGCCAAGGGGAACATGGGACAAAGTATGCCTAATGAAGAGGGAGGCATTTTTGAACTAACGCTTTGCTTGTGAAACATGGCAAATCCTTGCCAAAGCTGGACTTGAAACTTATTCTTAAATGGGTGGCTATTAAGCGTCCCAATGTCACTGCCTCCTCTATTTTTACAACTGCTGTTGTAAAAGTACTACTCGGGATGATGTGGGGATTAAGCTCTATGATTTAGCTACTACAGGACACTAGCTGGCAATGCATATGCTTCTGTCTTGGAGGGTTTTTGAACCTTGAAACATTCAAAAAGCAAAAGCAGTCTCAGGCTGTATCCTCTGTAGATGTTGCCGGTCCCTTGCCCTGCTCTGACTCACTGCCCACTTGAAACTTGCAACCCTGATGCTGAGGAGTGGCTGCAGCCATCAACCACCACTCTACCCAGTCAAAGGAGGGGAAGGCATCTATCTTGTGGTTGTTAGCAGCCTATATTGTTGACTGTGGCTCTAGCAATGAGGATGAGGGGGACCCCTTTTATCTGGGACCAATGGGTCCATATGCTGAGCCTGACCTATTCCCTCCTGACCCTTATGGTAACCGTGTGCAATTAAGAAAAAGGCTCTGAAGGAGGGGGATTTTGGTATCGCAGCAAAAATAGTTGTGCTAGTCAGGCTTCACGGTGCCAGGGAAACAACCCACAGTGGGAGCCCCTTGCTTATTCAGAAACTAAGGAACTACGCTGCATGGCTACAGAACAGGGGCTAGGATCTTCCTATTTTGCTAATCTTTTATGGTCTACATTGTCAACTCATCTTATGACCCCTATGATTTGAAAAAGGAGTGTTTTGGAAAGGGGGAGGCTAGATCCAAAGCTCCTGGTGCCATAAAGGAAGGCGTTATGCTAATCAATGTTGTTCCAAGTATGATTTTGAAGGGCGTCCGATATTGGGAAACTGGAGCCGGAGTGTGGGGTGGCACTGCACGCAGACACAAATGCCCCAGCTGATGCCTCAGAGTGGACAACAGCAAACCCCAGCCCAGCTGCCACAAGTAGCCTTTGCTGTACCATCACCGATTTACAACCCGCCACACCAGGGAGCATCGGACTGGACCTGGAAACCTCCATCACAGTAATGTTACTTGATTCAGCTGTTCGTTTGCTTCCCACAGTTTTCCGACCGTGAGGGCAGAGTATGCATGCATTGCTTTCAGGTCAGTCACCTACCTCTTTGATGGGACTGTTTGTTATCCCTGGGGCTATAGATTCTGACTCTGACAATGAGATTATGATCATGGCCTGAACACCACTACCACCTTGCACTGTCCCTCAAGGAACTCGAATAGCTCAATTGATTTTATTTCCCCAAGCCATGAGTGTAACTTTAGGTAAGGGTCGGTCCGAAGTTTCCCTTGTCTTTGCCTCCCGACCGTCGCAAGGAGACTTTGAGGACCCCCACCCAGACTGACTCTGAACAATGGCTTTCTGGCCTGACCAAGGTGGATGCTTGCCAAGGGACTGTTTGCAGGTGCTCGCTGTGCTTCATGGTACACCGCTCTCGAGCAGACGCTAGCTGGAGCAGCAGGTTCTGTACACCTGTTTCTTGGAGCAACCCTCACAATAGTCCATAAATCTTCCCACCTTTTGGTCAGAAGCCACTCGCCTTGGAAAAGGACTATAAAAGAGCAACCCTCTGGAGAAGACCCTTGAGCTCTCCCCACGGATGAAGACCTGCCTATTGGCTGGACCACGAGGACGTCCGTCTCATCTCGTTGGTAGCTATCGTCCCATTCTCTCTCTCTCTTTTTCTCTCTATACTCTGTTTCCTATCTCTCTCTCTTCTGTCGTAGCTGAGTTCTTGGCATTTTTAATAGAATTGCATCGCTATCGTTGAATAATAGGATTGCATTGCTATCGTTGAATAATAGAATTGCATTGCTATCATTGCCATTTTTAATGGAATTGCATTGCTATCGTTGAATAAACTGATTTTGTCCCCTGCATTTTTGCCTGTTTGCACCTCTGAGATCGAACGAACCATCACGACCCCCGCTCTGTATTAATAGCGGATCGTGACACTTTAACAGATGTTGAAACGCTAATCCTAGAAAAATTAGGATTTTAGTTAGAAGTTAGTTATTTACTAGAATTAATTAAAAAAGCAAATGGAGAGATAGGCTTTGCTGAAAATAATTAAAAGTTAGATGTTAGAAGAAAACCAGTCAGTTATCTGAAACTTAAATAATTGATTACCTGTCATTTTATGTTTGCTCAGCTGTGCTTGCAATGGGAAAAGATTAAACTAGTAAGTGGATCCAAAGAAACAGAAAAAATGCAACCAGAAACTTATTCTTCGAAAAATTGGACTTTCCCCAGAAGCCATTTGTCCATTTGTATTGTCATTGATAAAAAACGTCGAGAGTTTAGGGTGAGGAAGACTCGCCTTACTTCCTCTTTTTAGGACCCCCTCCCCACAAAAATGACCCCAGACTTAATTCAAAAAGCCAACCACGCATGCTTAATAGCTATTCAAGCTAATTACCATAGGAAGCAGGGGATGGGAGGGGCTGTTACTATGGATATGTATTTGTTTGAAGCTTTTGCCAATAAATAGACTCTGTGATCACCTATAATTTTGCAGTGTGTATTGGAGCACTACCTCACACTGCTGCCCAGCGCTGAATAAACATACACTTTCCAACTTTAAATTATTAGAGAGTTTTTTGTCCGTCACAGTTGAGTATCGGTATCAGACCAATATTCATATTTTCGTGAATCAATGTAGCACAAAAAGGGGGATTTGGGTCTACTGCAACACCCTAACTATGCTGGGTACAACCTATATTAGAACAACACCCTGATGTGCCGACATACCCTGACATTAAAAGGATAAAAGATAACACTTGTTGGTCTCATAGACACAGGGGCTGAAGTTACAGTTATCTCTCAAGCCAAATGGCCGCCACAATGGCCCCTTGCTGAAATGCCTCAGGTGTTTTCTGGCATTGAGGGAAGCAGCCGTAGCTATCAAAGCCGCCAGTTGATACAGATCAAAGCCCCCGAGGGACACCTCGCCTCAGTCAAACTGTTTATATTACCAGTGCTGATGGTACTATGCGGGAGGGTTGTTCTTTCCCAATAGGGCTCTAGAATTCAATCAGATTTTAAATGGGGGCCATTAAAGCACGTGACACTTTAAAGCTAACCTGGAAAACAGCAATCATGCTGGTATCTGGGATCAGTGGACTCCTCTCCTTATCTTTCCCTGGCATCCCTTGAGCCTCAAAAGGTAGAACTTCTGGGCTTGGTGAAAATGGATCTTTGTATAAGGTTTAATTATTCTGGGAAAAATCAGTCCAAGGCTTGGGCTATTTCCCCTCATCACCCTGTGTATAAAAATGTGAGTGCTTGGTTAATTGTACCTCTGGGAACATTTCTTGCTCAACCAATACTCCATTACTTTTACCTCCTGGGTTATTTTTAATTTGTGGGGATAGGGCTTGGCCTACCGTCCCATCGCATATTAAAGGAGGACCATGTAGCCTTGGGCAATTATCCCTTTTAATCCCAAATATGTCCATGATTTTTTAACATAAATATCCCTCTAGAATTAGGAGAACTTTACCTGCTTTTGACAAAGGTTGTAATGACCAGTTTGATTTTTGATCTAAAGGACAGTGATGGGCAGCATCACTTTTTACCCCTGGTGCAGCAGCAGGAAAAGCTTTAGGATTACTTAACAAATTAGGTTGTTAAACAAACTAGGTTGTTAAACAAACTAGCTAAACAAACTAGTGCTACATCCTTTGAATTAACAGGACTTTTAACTGATGTTGATTCTATTAGACATGAGACATGCTACCATGCAAAATAAGTAAGCGATAGATTTTTTGCTTTCAGCACAGAGACATAGAAGAATTCAATGGAATCTGTGTATGAATTTGTCCGACCACTCCCAGTCAATACATGCAAACATTCAAGCTCTGAAAGAGGGTGTAAACAAACTGCAAGTAGATGATGGACTTGATTGGCTAGGTCAAATTCTGAGGGACTGGGGACTTGGTGGATAGATAGAAATTTAGTTAAAATAGGCTTTATATTATGTATTGTTATGGTTATTCCTTGTATTTTACAGTGTGTGCAAAAATTAATAGGCAAGTCACTTAAGAGTGTATTTTTGGTTTAACAAAATGGGGGAGGTATAGGGACTAAAATAGAGAGTACAATGGGACTAATAAAGGGGCCTGATATCTTAGGCTTAATCGAGCAGAAATGTGGGAGACACAGACACAAATAAATGTTCCCTGGGCAAGAAGTGACCAAGAAACATGTTGTGAAACTTTGTGATAAGATCATGTTACAAGTGACATGATGTCATGAAGAATGTGTAACCAATGGGAAATTGTTACCAAAAGTAGAAAAGTGCCTTACAGGAAAAACCTTACAGAAACGCCCTGTTTACTCAATAAAATTGGCTTTTGATCCAAACTCGCATGTCACCCTCTCTCCATCACTGATAAGGAGAAATTAAACTTTCAGTGGTGCTACTCCCTGTGTTAGCTGTGAAGATGGCTAAGTGTGTGAACTGGGAAGGGTTAGGCTCATGTAAAGAAATTTTCCTGTGCTGCATACCAGTGTTGAATAATAAGTTTCATGGTGCCAACAGAAACCTTGGATAGTGTCTCTGAGGCACACTGTGTGCTGCCAGCTGTGTGAGAGTTTGAGGCATGAGCCAGGCATGTGACATCCTAGTCCTCTCCCTCTTGCGTTACTGATTTTAATAGAGCAGGTTCTGTGTAACTTGAGTCCTGTTCTGTACCAGTGCTCCCCTGCCTGCCTGTGGGTCCTGCTCTGCTCCCTGTGCGTGTGGCAGCAGCTGTGATCTGTAGTGCTGGGGTGTCTGTTCCCTATCTGACCCTGCATGGCCTCTAGTGAATGGCAATGAAATGGCTGCAGACACCTCTGTCCAAGTGACATTTGTTTTTTATTCTGAGCTGTGAAATAGTGTCTGGGCCACATTTATTTCTCTGAGCGTGTTATTCTTGTGTAAAGAATGATGACTACCCCCAAATGTCCCACTTTCAGTGTAGTAACAGGCCCTCCTGTGAAGCTGCAGGTAGTGCCCAGGGGAGCCAAGCAAGTAAGTGCAGGAGTGTTTTATTTCCAAAGCTTGTTTTACAAGCTCTGGTACTTGTTATTAAAGAGCTTTCAATTGTTCTGGAGCATTGATTCTCCTGATGACTGACAGCATTTGCTCTTCCTTCCATTTTGGTTCTTTATCTTCAGAATTGTGTCCCATTCCTGTGTGTTTGAGGAAGTTTGAGAGGCAGCAGAATGTGGTGAACAGCAGTCACGGCCACGAGATGGCATGAGGAGCCTGCAAGAGAAGACACTAAGCTGTTCTACAGGTCACTTACCCAGCTGAACCTAAGGATGGAAGCACAGACCCAGCTACAGGGTTGCAGGGGTCAAGGGTTGCATATACACCTTGTTTCTGATTTGTCTTTACTGACTGCTTTGTGGTTTTGCTGTTTAAAAAACTAAACTGTTTTTTCATTAAAAAGTAATCATAGTGGGCAGCTCACTGTAAGGAGATAGTTTAAGGATAGCTATCTCAAAGCCTGGAACAAGTCAGGATCCTTCCATAGTATTTTCTTCCTCTTGTATTTGCAGATGGCTCTTGGGATGCACTGATTTGAGACCAATCTCAGCCTCCTGGATAATTCTTTTATCGGCTTGGGGAAAAAATGATGATCTGTATGCAATTGGTAGCATGCTAGTACAAACTCCAGTAATTGCACCCAAGTGTTATCTTGGAATGATGTAAGGATGTGAAAGTGAGAAACTGGTGTAGCATTACAGCATGGCTGGATGCTGCTGCTCAATTAGATGTGTGTGCTCTGAGTCCTAAAAGTTACGTAGAGCACTTAAAAATGTACATTCTTGGTCATTCATGTTATGCAATTTTTTTTCTGTATCTTGAATAATTGATTAGGGAAAATCAGTGTGAAAGTTCTATTTCAAAACTATAGAGATAAGAGACATTTATTTGAGAGGCAGAAAAGTATCTGTCAACATGCAAAGTTAATGGATAACATTAGGTGCCTTCCCTGAAGTTGGTTTTAGAATGAAAGTCTGATATCCCTCTGGGCTCCCTGTTGTTGACTTACCATTCAGATCAGCTCAGGGTGATGGACTGGGAGGGCTTTTTGATCTCGTCCAATCCTATCTGTGTACACGATCTCAAACTCCAACAAGTTGAAATGTGATTAGTGGAGTGTCAGATGAAAAAAATATTCCAGCAGAAACTCAATGCTTATGACAGGCTGCAAATGGTCTGCTCTGGAAACAGAACAGCTTGATTCACGGTAACTCAGTCCAGACCAGATGAAATGATGCTCTCCTTTGGAAAAATGCTGTGCTGTGGGTATATAAGGAAATGCATATAAGCACTCCCACTTGTGGATGTCCTTTCAGGAGTCCTGGGTGCTTTCAGCTGAGCAAGTAAAAGATCTTTATATAGGAAAAATTGTCAGTTGGGCTGTTGCCGTTGTGTCTGGAAAAGTTTTCAAGCTCAACATTTACGGAGCCTGAATGCTGAGTTAATCGGGGACTTGTCTCTCCTGTTCAAAGCAAGTGGAAAATTAATTTGTCTAACTTCATAATTAAGAGAAAAAAAGCAATTTAAGGATCTGTTTCTGCCACTGGAGAGAGATGTGTAACTGATACTGAATATTCAGTATGTAAATCTACATAATATAAAAGAGCCAAACTTCCTCAAGAAGGAGAACGAAAACTTTCGACTTTTTTTAAAATTACTATTATAGATTTCTATGCCTTCTCATTATCTAATAAGATTTTATTTAAAATATTCAGAATTAGAAAGCACTTTTTAGCAATTTGACCATCTAGAAAGGGATATTTGTTAGGGTATTTTCTGGCTTTATACCACTGACAACTTCAAAGTGTGTTTTAGAATAAGTTTACAAATATAAAATATGTTGAATATGCCCATGACTGAAGATAGAGATGATTCAGGTATGTTACCAGACTGCATCAAGTTTACTGTGTAAGATAAATGGACAGCTATACTTCACTAACTGGAAGATAGGCAGCCAAGTAATTGTAAATTTAAAAATGCTGTGTGAAAGTTCAATTAATGCCTATAAGAAAAGCAAATCAGAATAAAGTCCTGTCACTGGGGTATATGCTGTAGCATATATTTAAAATAATGTTTCCATCCAAAACCATATAGCCAAAATATCAGCAATTATGTTGTGATAAATGTAGAATGTTTGGATTGGAAAATGGGATTATTCAAAAGCAAAGAAAGATGTAGTATTGTAGCTAATAAAATAAATAAATTAGAGGTAAATTAAGGGCTATCTTAGGCATATCTTCTAATAAGATGAACTCCTTGATTTCCCAGGAGAGCAGACATTGCAATGCAAGAAAATGAAGAGACATAGAAAATACTGGCAGATGAACAAGCACGTTTTTTCAGCTGTTGAATATTTTGGAAACCCAAAGATGTTTCTTAGCTCCCAGACTATAGAACGAGTTGTATTCTGGTATCCTTGTTGTTGGGAATAAGACTGACCTGGCATGTACTCTAGGTGTCCTGTGCATTGTTCTTATTTCACCGAAAGGAAGAAATCTTCCTCACCCTTGTCAGGAGCACTTCATGGATGTACTGACATTTTCTTTTGGTGTTGGATGATGCTCCAAATCCTTTCTAAGTAGGCTTCACATAAGAATATCTCCAGAATATGTTTATTCCTTGATTATTTGGGGTTTCCTCCCCATCTGTGTTTTTTTGTCACTTGTGGCAAAATATTTTTGCCTATACTTGGTGATTTAATGAAAAAATTTTCTCTGTTTCAGTCATTACATCCTATTCTTATTTTTGCAAGAGTTTTGCCAATAAAAAGTGTACAGAGGATGCATATAAATCAGCATTATAAATATAATCTATAATATATACTTATAATTTATATAAGATAAACACATTTGTAAAACAGTTTAAAATGAGAAGCATTGTGAAGAAACGTCTCTTTATAACTCATTTGAGAGAAAGTTTTAATCCAAGGAATGGGAAATGGAGAGAGCAGAGATTTAAATCCTAAGTAAAAGTTTTAGCTATTAGTTTTTTGCAACAAGATTGAACTTGCAGAAGAGAGATCACAGAGCCCTTGGAACTGAATTCCAGCAATACCTTACTGCATCCCAATCCTGGGAAGCTCCCCTGTCCCCCAAAGCCCCCAGTTCCTTGGTGAGATAAGAAAGCCAATATTCTAGAGTGTCTGACAGACAGTGACTGGCATCTCTTTGCTTCCATCCTGGACCTCTGAGTGATGGCATTTTGATGCAGGGGAGGTTGTAAAATGTTCAGTCTCTGTTGAGTCTATTTAGTGCAATATGTTCCTGGGTGTTTAGTTGACTTTTCTTCTGGGAGTACTTGGAAGCCAAAACCATAGCCTTTTTCCTTCTGAATGGCTACTACCTACCTCCCTTTGCTGCAAAGGCATTTCTTGGGGATAAAATACGGACCTTAGCCATAATTAATGTGCCTGACTACTCTATGTTATTCAAAGGTACTATTGTGAATTGCCAAGGGGAGGTGTTTATAATTCACATCCTCTGGAACATTATATATGGACCTTCTGTACAGAAGGGAGTTTAATGTCTCTCTGGGTTTGTACATGATGATTTCTGTTGGTGAAAGAGAAGTTGGTAAGGGGGCTATGCTGCAGCCAAGCACTGCTCCTGTGCTCACCCACCTCCTTCTTCTACATATTGGAGAGCTTTGTCAAGACCAAAATGTTGGCAAGAGGAGGCACTCATAGGGCTTTCATATAGCCAAATATCTTACAGTGATATCAACTTATTCCTGGTTCAGGAATGGAGACAGACATGGAGCTAAAGCAGGATTGTGTGGTCCCCTGCTCTCCTTCTTTTTGCCTTCTTTTGTATCTGCCTCAGAGAGTGTCAGTATTAGACTCCCTTTGTTTCTGGACATAGGATGAGGGATGTTTAAGGAGTTCTGTTTCTCCCCAAAATGGTTAGTTAAAAAAGAAAAGCAATTGTAAAAATAGCTGCTGAAGGAGGACTAATTGATTGATTCTGGATGCCAGCTGTTACTCATTTTGTCATGAGGGAAAAAAGTTCAACTTACGTTCTGTCCATAAGTGGTTCAATTGCTCTCTCTATTTGCACATGTGCCCACTGATGTCTTCAACTGACTGCACAGAGAGCAGATCTTTGTACCCTGGGCCCATTGAGAGAGGGCATAAATCAGCCATTCTAGCGTTCTGCCTTGTGTTGAAAGTGGCATACATGCATCTGTGCCAGGCTAACGAATTTACACAGTTTAAAAAACACGGTTTTCCTTAGCCTCTACCTGGCTAGAGGCAACACCCCTCTAAGCCTGGTTATTTTTCTTTTCTTGAGCATACGTTTTGGAGGTTTCTTCAAGGGGATCGGACATGTTATCATTATTATTATTATTATTATACTTGGCAGTTTGGTTACGGGCAACTGGAGCTGCTTTTTTTTTGGTGGAACGTTTTTTCTGCATTTTGCTGTCTTGTAATTTAAGCACCGATTTTACCAGAGCAGCAGTAGGTTTTTTATTTTACTTTTTAATGGTTTTTTTCAGAATCATGCAGGAAAGACTACAGTTCAGCTTGTGAGAAGGGTCTTTTTTCTTATTTGGGGAACGTTTACTTTTGGGGCTAGAACTTTTGATTCGTACAGTCGAAATTTGGACAAAGCTCTCTTTCATCTCTTCCCTGAGTTTCTTGTGATTTTCCTTTATTTTATCTTCTAATTTCTGTATATGAGTTTTTACAGCTGCAATTTTGGCATGTGGTGGGCTATGCACGGCATCTGTGTGTGCTCAGAGTTTCTTCACCATATCAAGCACAGTTTCCTCCCTCTCATCTCACTTAATTATTGCTAAAGTAGAAGCATATTTTTGTGGTTTAAGTCGTGCAAGTTTTGCTACATCACAGATGTACATGGTACCAAGTCTGGGTTTTTAGTTGTTAGGTTATTTGAGAAGACAATTTCTGTCACTGCCATTTTTCTTAAGCGTTGAATTCCTTGTTTTATGGTTTTCCAGTGGGTTTGCTCCATATAGAGATTGTCTACATACAGATATTTTTGTGCCACACTTCCCAGGACCCATGCCCAGAGAGTCTGAGGGTTAGCCCCCCTCATTATTTTTTGGTCAATAACCAGATCATGTGACACGGATCCCAAATGCCTTGCTTCAGTACCATCCAGAACTGTAGCCTTGCTTGCAGCATCCCAAAGATGGACTAGTCAACTAATTATAGTCGTCGGGTGTAATTTTTTTTCAGGCCACGAAGGTTTTTCAGAGATAAAGACTCAATATTGGCTTCTGATCCTGTGTCAGTTGTTCTGACTTCTGGTTTTGTATCGGAAGCCTGCCTTGAGGATTCTTTCCCTTCATCATCATCGTCCACTGGCCGATCAGTTTTGCTGGTGTGTTTCCTTCCTGCAGCAACTGCCAGTGGCTTAGGTTTACTATCTGGTTTAGCTACAACCTGAGTGACTGGGGTATTGGCTGATATTCCCTGCCCTCCTGCTTTTTTCTGCTGCCTTACAGTATTTAGCAGTGTGCGATAAGCGTATGCCAGGGCTCAGCTTATTGTAATGATCTTTTTCATTAGAATTATCATGGCAGTTTTTTTCCAGATATTTCCCCACTTTGTCTGGGTTTTGAATTTGTTCATGTGAAAATTCCCAGGCTGGGGGATCAGAAAATTTTTTCAGGGTTCTGCCCATTCTCTCTTATACCCTACATTACTCAGAATTTTCCATGCCTGGGCCTACTCCTGAGTCAGGGGTCTCATCAGCTTCTCTGGACATTTCAGCCCTCATTCTAGACAGGCTGTAGACTGTGTAGAGGAAGTTTACTAGATTAACTACTAGGACCGTAGTATCTTTGACATTCAGAGGAAACTGAACATTTTTAAAAAATGACTTAACAGATTCAAGGGAGAAGAAGGAAAGGAAAGGCTGAAAAGCCTCATCCCCTGTTCTTCTTCTAACAAACTGGGTGCAATTACTCCCAAAACATGCTATTGGAACAGGGATGCAGGGGAGGACGAAGAAACCATAAGCTATAAATACCTGGAACAAACTCCAGTAGCTTTATAAACTTTCTATAAATCATTATCACTGAGCCCAGCAAAATAGCTATTTTAATTCGTGCATTTTTACTGAAAAAATTGCATGTTAGGGACATTACTGGAGCTATCTCCGGATAAGAAAATAAGCCTAGAGACCAGAAAGGTATTAAAACCTCAAAAACCCTAGGAACCCGAGACCTAAAAAGGCCTCCACTCCGACAGACACGACAGACATTATGAATTTAAACAACATGGTTACTGACTGCTTTACTCCAATACAGAGTAAGTATAACTAAAGTGCAATCACAGCAGGTTTGTTGGTTTTTTTTTCACTTTCTCGAGTCCCACATTGGGCGCCAAAAAGTATTTTCCTGGTTTAGAGCAAATTTGGGAGGAAACTTCTGAATGGGGTTCTTTTAGGAAAAAAGATTCAAGCAGTCCCTCCCTCAGTTGGCTTGGGGGGAAAAAAAATTATCGGAGAGAAGTGGAAAAAAGAAAAACTGTTTATTCAACAGGCAACACACCTCCCAGCACAAAAACGAGCAATACTAAACAGCAAAACCTCTTGCTGTTCCGAAGAGATGATAGATATAGAAGAGTTTTTTCCGTGGGCTGCCCAGCTCACTCAGTCTGTTCTCAGTTTCTCCTGTGCTGGGAAATGCTTCCACCCAGGCCAGGCCTGATGGGCCACAGGTGTGAGCTCCCGGTGCCCTTCTGGGTTTTCAGTCCAGAGCAGGTTCAACAGTTCCAGGAAAAAAGAAAAAGGAAAAAGAAAAAGAAAAAAAAAAACAATCCAGGGAGCTTCTCTGCCTTAGCTAGCTAGCTAGAAAAGCTAACTAAGGGCAAAGGAGAGCTCTCTCTCGCTGTCTACCGCAGGCAACACAGTCTTTGAGCAGGAATGCAGGGGAGCCAGTGTAGTCTCTGATAACAAACTCTGCACTCCTTTTTTTTCTCCCTTCACTCCTGGAACCAGTTTTAAAGTTTCAGAATTTAATATCTAACACCAACAGAACAGACGATTTGGGGATACAGGCATTATACAGTCATCCCAAGACAGCATCATATTTAATCTAAACAAAAAGTTCTGTTAAAACTTGTTGAAAATTACGGTTTTAAATACTGTGGTCCTTCAGCATGTAATCTGATACCCACTGAACCCTTCCAGAGCCCTGGCACCTCATCCCTCTCAGAGGGATCACTGCTCTGGCCTCTTTGCAGACCTCAGCTTAAATGCTTGTTCCACAAATATCGAGTGCAAGCTGCAAGGTAAAAATAAGACCTGTTCTTGAATCAGACCTATGCTTTTAAATTGCCCCATGGAGGTATCACAGGATATCCATGCTGTTGTAGGGGTATACATCTGACAGACTTCACTGCTGAGGTTAGACATGCACTGAACAAGACATCCCTCATTATTTAATGTCACACTGAGAATTCTTATGGCTTGATGACTGCAAGGCAAGAAGAGCCGCTCCTCTACATGAACAAACTCCTCTTATTTAAAACTAAAGTAAAAACTGTCTGCTCCATGTGTACCTTTCATACCCTCTACCTTGGTCATGTACCTTATACTTAATGTGCCTTATTATGATGGTTTATGTTAGAGTTACACTTATTAGTTTTAATAGGACTCGCAGCTCAGCTTAAAAATGAATCTTTTGAGTAATTTGGAAGCATATCTTGACTTCGCAAATGACATCTTTTGAAATTAGTGTCAGAAGCAATTAAAGCAATGCCATTCAGCAATTAAAAGAACAAGAATGTAATATGATATTTATTGTTACTACTCTGTGCCAATCCTTCCTCTACTAAACTTTTAGATACTTGCTGCGATTTCGTGTATAAGAACCAAAGACTCTGTTTCTCTGTTAGAGAAATTACACAGTTCTGGTGAAACTTTTAAAGGTAGAAATGATTTCCATATGAATACAATTGTTACAGTAAAATGACTTTATATAAATAACAAATACCTTCATGTATCCAATACCAGGTCTTTACAGCATTGTGATGCTTCTGGAGCTGTTCCAAGCCTTGTTCCATTAGTATGGACTGAGCAGTTTTGGACAGGAGACGCTAAAGGAAGCAGCAGGCCTTCCCTTTTACATATAGATTTGTGTGTGCTTATGTAATTCCTAGAGCTTTGTATGGTAAAAACTTCACTTTTTGTACATTACAAACTTTCACTTGTAGTGTAGAAAATGCTTCCTAGACTATGGGGCTGTTCATGAGGCTTATAGTTACTGTATGAAACAATAGGAAAGTAGTTTTGTGAAATATAGGTCTTCAGAGAGCCATCATGTCATCATCAGCTTCCACTGGAAAATAATTATGAGGTTTCGGAAATGATTAGCATGCCAGGCATTTTTCTTTGTGGCTTTACTTACAAAAATGACAGAAATTTCAATGCGGGATTTTTCCCTAGTGTATTCTTTACCATTCAGTAAGAGCTGGAGTGAGAGATGTAGATCATATTAGGTACAAATCAAGCAGGGAACACCATTTAGAAAGTTATAAGTTAGTGCATAAGTGCGGGGGTTAAAGAGAGTCCCCCCTAACCCCCGACTAGCTCAGATACTAAGAGGAAGCCTGTTTCCCCTGCATGGACTGAATAAAAGATAACAAAAGAGGCTCTTTCCCCTCTGAGGAGAATTTGAGGTTTATTTCTTGTGGGGTCCCAGGAGCGAAAGAGGGCGAGGTCAGGGCACATAGGTCTTTTCTAGGGTCTGGAAGGGGGCAGGGAGAAATTGGATCTCTGCCAGCTAAGCAGACCAGAGGGGAGAAGGGTCAAACTACATGGCATTCCAGGGGTGAGGGATTTACCATTTTCAATACATTTAGGGTAATGAATTACAACACATCAGTGCACTAACTTATACATATGCAAAAGTGCATAAGTTAGAAAGTATGCATCTTGATGCATGTTACTGCCACTCAACAAGTTTGGGGCCATTCCATTGGGAGTCATTATCCTCTGCTGGTTTTTCCTGCTGCATCTTCTTTGTACCTCTCCAGCTGCTGGTTTCTCCAAAGGACCTTTGAAGTGTTTATTATCTCTGGTGACATGGTTTTGTGTCCTCCCTGTTCTAGCAGCTCTTACAGAACTGGAGATGATGAGGGTGATCTAGTGATTTGATAGTGGGGGCTCTTACGCCACCTAAGCTTCTCTGAACTGAGTGCTAGTGAATAAGACCAGTGGTCTGTGTGCTCTTTTTAGGTACTAATATTACATTTAATTACCAAAGAAAGGTAACACATGAAAAGAGTGGATATACTTTCATTTGCAGCCTTGTAGTATTTATAGGAAGGTTTTGGGAAGTTTGCATCTTCTGAAGATTTTCAGACCTCCACAAATAGAACAATTTGAAAGCCACTGACAAAGTGCATTTCTTTTTTCTTTAAACCATGCCATTCCAGTTGCAGAAAATCCACATCATCCCATGGCCTCTAATTCCAGCTGCTTATTACCCTGTTACTTAAAAACTACCCTTTATTCTGCATCTGGTTTGTTGAGCTGCTCTCAGTCAGGTCTGCTTTAGCATGTGGGATTCCAGGATTGTCAAATTTTTGTAGATAGCAAGAGGCTGTGATCCAGCCACCATTTAACCTTTCATTTGATAATCCCAATGGACTGATCTCTTCAGATCTTCTACTCTAAGGCATTTTTTCCAGTCTTTTACCTTGTCTGTGTGCTTGACAGATTGTGGAGAACTGATTCTTTGGGGATGAAACTCTGTTTATTGAGTTTGGAATAAAGTCCCCTGCATGTTGTTTTGTGGTTTTTTGAGCCCTTTGTGCACCCACTTGTGCATAAAACAATTATGTTGTTGTTGTCTGTTCCAGATTGTTCTGGCTGACTGTAAAATGTCTGATTTGATATGACTGCCAGGCTTGAGTTAGATCAATAGGAGGGAGATGGAAATGTATTTCAGGATGTTTTGTTGGTCAATAAAATGTTATACCCTGTGACACCAAAAAATGCTGAAATCAGCTTTGAAGAAGCAGAAAAATGTAATAGTGGCAGATGCAATGTTAGTGATTTGTGGCTGTAAATCACCTCCTCTTTAGAAAGGTGAAATGAAAGTTACAATAACAGAAAAGAGGTGTTTCTGTTTCTCAGAATCTGGGGTTTAGGTCTGAAGTGTAAGAGGAAATTTATACTAACATGAAACTTATTTGACCTTTAAAGCAGTTCTTTCCCTTCTAATTACTTCCCTGTGAACACAAGAATACAGATCATGAAGACTGTAACCAGTGAGGTTTATGTAAAGAATGGCCTGGGCAAAACTAAGTGGAAAATTAATTTACCTTCATTTTGGTTATCTGCTATGGTAGTTGGCAGAAATCTTGTCAGGAATTGTAAAAAAAAAAAAAAAAAAAAAAAATATTGGGTTTTTTTGGCTATGGCAGCATTTTGGAAAGGACACTTCCATGCACAACTCTGGTGGTGAATGACACCTAAACTAGCAAAACAAGTTGTCTGAGACAGGCTTCCAACATTGCACGAGATAGAATCCTCTAATTCTGTTCACTTGTGATTTGGAAAGTGTAAAATGCATGTTAGTTTTCACAAGACTCTTGTGAACCTGTACTTTATTCATTTTTGAACTGTTGCTGAATCTGTGTTCCTGAGCTTCTGCCTGTAGGGCAGTGAGGTTAAAAAGAGAGAGTAGAAATTCTTCTGACTCTGTCGGCTCCTAAGTTTTTCATCTTTATCATCACTGAATCTTTCCAAAAAGTCAGCTGGATGTAATGAAGCTGAATTTACCCCCTTGAGCAAATCTCACTATGCCACCTACCACTATGTGGCACGTGTTGGGTGTCGCAGGAGCTTTGAGTGCTGAGTTCTGAAGCCCTACCATATTCCTGGGATGGGGTGTGGACACCACTGGTTGGACAGTGCAAGGTTCAAAACATCTTGATGGGTTTGGTAAGATGTTCGTGGAAGGAGAAGAGCAATGTTGGAAACATTGTGTGAAGGAAACTGGAGCTGCCAATGAAGGTCAGCAAAGCTGATGACTTGTCCTCAAAAAACCAGTTGTATATGTGCAGTGGAAATGGCAAGTGTTAGGAAAGGATTTAGAGAAATAGAAGGGAGTATGATCTTCATTTCAGTAAAGAAGCCATCATCAGCTAAAGTACATAAACACCAAGTATTCAGCTTTTTGGCTGAATTAAAAATGTTACAAAATCACTGTGAAGAAGTCACACAGTATTACATGGACTATAACTCTTCTGCTTTTGGCATGTCCCTTCACTTCCATGCTGAAAAATATAGATATCTATGTTCCTGCTCAGTTTTCAAATTTCCTTCCACCTCACATTTTTTTCAAAGCTACATAATACAATTCTGTAGCTGTGATGTGGAAGCACCTTGGTGACTACAGGGGATCTGCTAGAATGAAAGGAGAATTTAAAAAATCTGTTTCTTTTGTCATAGAAAACAAAATGAAGAGACCAAGTCAAGTGTCAGAGATGGCCATCTGCTAAAATTTGTGATGCTTATTGTGAAAAGAAATACTTCCAATGCATACAGAAATCCACTGGGCAAGGTTTTGATGTAACTTTGAGGTCAACATGGAGGATTTGTTTTGAATTATTCTCATTTCAGATATTCAGGAATCTGATACACATGTAGTTGTGAATAAATAAATCCTCAAAGAGCAGTGCTGCTGCCTGAATTGGGAACGAATGGGGTGAGGACTGAGCAACCTAATCACAGAATACCATCTCAACAGCACTTTGAGGGTAGGTTTGGAACAGGACATGATTCAGACACGTTCTGCAAAGAAAGGGTTGTGTGTAAGTCAGAGAGGAGTGGCTCCAGTAGCTGTGAGATCCAGGAACTGCTCATGTGGCCTCAGGTCTGGCCAGACATGGAACACAGACTTGCCCAGCTTCAGTGGGTACCTTCAGGAACTTTATCTTGTCTTTCATGGAGTTTTGAGCTCTTCATGCCCTTCACAGCATGAAAATATGGACAGGTCAGTAGAAACAGAGTACTGGAATAAAATTACCAAATTTTAACCTCTGAAATAATCCCCAGACTTCCAAAACAATTGCTTGTCTGCTTTCCGGATTTTCCGTCAAATTTCTTCCCCTAAACCCTCATTTTATTTGAGGATCAGATACTCCAATTAGTGCCACAATTTTTCCTGTATGGAGCATTTTGCAGTATTGGATTGATAAACTTTATCCACCTGTAAGATAACAAATTGGCAATTATTTGGGCTCACACCAATTATTGCAGAACATAACAGGAGAATGAATGCTGTGTGGTACCCACTACTGTAGTCTAGAGCAAACAAAATCTACTAAATCTTTGAAGTGAAAGACCTTGTATTTTAATCAAGTCACTAATCTAAATTCCAATGGCCTGTGGGAATACAGCAATGCTTGTACTCAAATAATTACGTAAGAGAATGTTGTGGTACCAACAGGATGGGATGTCCTAACCATAATGTCTTACCGAGACTTATATATGATGAGGTTTCCAAATGTACATACTGTTATTTTGTATACATTTCAACATTACATTCACTTGTGTGAAAATTTGCATCTCCAGAGATTTGTGTTTGTTATAATTCATGATTGTAAGATTCATGCTGATAAAAAGAACAGCTGTTATATTGTCATTATGCCATGAATAAAAAGGGAGTAGTTTGAGCTACATTCTCTCTGGATTTACTGAAGTTTTTGGAAGTATGAGCTGTGAATTTTAAGTGTGTAATCATATATAGGGAGTAGACTGAAGGGTGATAGATCTATAGGTTTGAACTAGAACTGGAGTTGTAGCAATGCACCTCCCATTTACAATGTACCCTGAATTTACAGGAAGAGAGTTTCTCAAAATACACTTGAATCTTTGCTTTTTTATTATGTTGGCTTAGGGAAGCTCGCATGGCGTATGGTGCAAGGGTGCATAAATATTAATAAACCATTTACAGCACTAAAGTTATCTTTGAGAAAAGACTTCAAGGGTGATAGGATCAATATGTTTGAACTGCATCAAGGATGTTAGGAAATCATTGCTGATCATTTGGTCAAGGCTTCTGGGAAGAACAGAAAGAAAGCTTCAGATTATCAAAAGACAGCAGGGACATTTCAGATGCTGTGATTGTACACAAAATAGTGATTATAATCTCTGAGCAATTATTGTAAAAAGCACTATAAATTATAGGACAATGTAAAGCAAGAAAAATAATTAGCTTGATTACTTCATGATTCACTGTATGTGATAATAGGAGGGTACAAAGCCCATTACAGAGGTGTATGATAGTATTTATTCTAAACACATTCTTTCTGCTTGAATGCTATTACAAGTCCTTCCTGTTCCTGAAGATACTCCTCAGTCTGTTGAGGATAGATGAGAGTCTAGACTTATGTTCTGTGCCTGGCTCAGCTTGGTCTGCAACAAATCCAGCTACCTGATGTCTCCAAAAATAACGCCTCTCCCTGGATATTTAAATGCATTCTCTGTCACTGAATGGAGTGTAGTTTTTTTCCTGTAATGTAACTCAGATTTTATGGATATTAGTTACCCTATCAAACTGGCTAAGGACTATTAGGCAATATCAGAGACTATAATAGCAGTAAATCTTTAACTCTGCTTCTAATATGTAGAAAACTAAACCCCATAAACTTTTAAAATGTTTGAGGTAAAAGAAGAGGTGATGTTACTGACAGTTTTAAAATGTTTATGCAAATGTTTCTGTACTCATGGTAGAATAAAACCAATGAGTTAGAGACTTAAGTGGAACACATTAAGACTGCTTATTAAATGAAATGTCTGAAACTGTTGTAGCTGAGGACAAGAAATGTAGGATTATGGGTGCCCAAAGAATAATTTGTTGTGTTTGGTATGTACCAAAAGTGTGTTTGGTATGTACTAAAAGTGTTTCCTAGGGATTAAAAAAGGGCTTTCCCTTCTGCAACTGGGAGTTTCTATCAAGAGTTAAGTATCAGCCTACCTCTGCCCTAATCTTAGATTCACTGAAACAATAAGATTGGAAAAGACCTCTAAGTTCCACAAGCGAACCATCAAACCACCTTGGCACTGCCAAGGCCACCACTAAATCATTTCCTCAAGTGCCACATCTACATGTCCAGGAATGGTGACTCCATCACTGCCCTGGGCAGCCTATTCCAGTGCTTTACAACCCTTGCCATGAAAAGATTTTCTTTAATATGCAACCTAAACATCCCCTGGCACAATTGGAGGCTGTTTCCTCTATGTTCTGTTGTTTGCTGCCTGGGACATCCCCCACCTGGTTCCAGCCTCCTGTGAGGCAGTTGTAGAAAGCGAAATGGTCTCCCTGAGCCTCCTTTTCATTGCTCAGCATAGAGAAATATTGTGAAAAATCAAAGGAAATCCAGGACTTCGTGAAAAAAAAAATGGTCTATTGTAGTGCTTTTTCCAGACATTTGTAGTATGAAAGAAAAGAATGGTGATGAGGTGTGACTAAAATATTTTTGGTAAGTTTCAGGGGTTGAAGGGATAGCAGCTTATAAAAAAAAAATGGCATTAAGTTCCAGACTGTATGTTAAATATTTTTCAAGAATACTCACTGGAACTGAAAGATTTAAATGTGCAATCAGAAAAATGAGACTCTAGATTCACATACTTCAAAGCTGCAAAATTAACAGGTTTTTGGGGTTGTTCAAAGAAATTCATTGTGGGTGAATTGAAAAGAGTGTATGAATTTAGGAATATTTCAATAAAAAGGTTTAGCCGATTAGACATTATCTATAATTCAGCTTGGATCTTACTCTTTGTTTTATAACTTTCATATTCTTGAAATTCTTGTCCTTTTGATCTAAATTTTTGGCTTGATAGTTCTAATACCGAAGGCCACCGTTCAGCAGGAATCATTTGGATAAAAGAGAGTCAAGGTAAGTGATGCAAAGCAAACATCCGGCCTCAAAAAGAACTTACTGTAAGTGGCAAAGCAACCACTGCTTTATTAAAAAAAAAAAAGAAACAAACCAAGCAAATAGTTGTGTTGTTGCAATTTACTTAGTTGCCTGCACAAGATATGTGGAACAAAAGAACCTCTTCCAAACTTATGATTCTTTTATAATTGGGTCAAGAAATGGTATCTAAAAGGGACAATTCAGGGAGGAAAAAACCCTTTAAACTTACCTACATGTTTCTATCCACTGGAGGCTTTCACTGAATGGTGCAACATGCAAACTAGAGTGAAAGAATGCAAAAAAATTTTCTACTGTATTTAAAAGAATAAAACTTGGAGATAATGTGGCCTTAAATTACTTGCAAAATTAAAAGTTCTGTGTCGGATTGTGGTTGTTTATTGTAAAGGCACATTAGTCTCAAAAGACAAAGAGCCACCGGTGTTGAGTCCATGCTAAAAGTTTTTGGCATAGAGTCCTAAATAGAAGTAAAGTGCCAATTAGAAGTAGAAGCAGCTCCTATCGAGGCCGTGGGAATGCCCATGTTGCTGCCACAGCTCCTATCTTCTTCGGGTGATGATGATGGTGGTGAGGAGAAAAGAAAAGCAAGAGAGCAAGAGACCATCTCTCCCCAGTGCCTAGATTCTTATACACAAATTACCCAGTAAGATAAAAACATGAACCCGAACCATTTCTTACTAACCTATTAGAATTCTAGTTTCTTAGCATGTCAGTTTACATATAAACTATGCATATGGTCTATCTTGTTCTATCTAAAAATAGAAGCAATATTCTTACTATAGTTCTATTATGTCTAAAACTATGTTCTTGGAGCCTACACAGAAACTTGTTTTCAACACTAGTATCTAGGACTATGTTTTTCAACCTTCACTAGAACTTCTTCTTATACACTGATATCTAAGACCTTTACTCTTTAAAGCACTTAAAACATATTCTTACTTACTTAAGCTTACCTACTTACTTATCTAAAACTTAAACTTACACCTCTACTTCATGTGTAAGTGGCTTAATATACTTCAATCCATCCAAAAGTTTTAATTCAATTCCTGCTCTCTGATTTCTCTCTGAAGAATTCAGAGGCCTCTGATTTACAGACTCCAACAGTTCTGCATTAAAATTTTAAATACTCACTAAATAATTAAATGCCTTCTAAACACAATTCCTTAAACTTTCAGGGATCTTATCTAAGCATCAATTACAAGAAAAATGCCTTGTAAAAGGTGTAAATGAAAACATAATCTTTGACTTTTAATAAAATACCCATATGTAAAGAAGAAATAAAAATCAATGTTAAAATGACTACTATATGGCTCATGTTCCCTAGAGGAATGAGGAAACATTTTAATTAAATCTCAGTGTTGGAGAAACATAACTCTGTAATAAAAGTTTACATTAAAGCAAATGTGTGATGTTAGGAAGAATAGCCTGCAATCACCAGTGAACAACTGAACAAAATGGAATAATATTTCCTTGGGTGGGTATGAATTCTCAGAAGTTTTGGAAATCCATCTTCACAACCACTGCATGTCTGTAGAGAAGTGACACAAGCGTGATTGGTAAGACCTATGAGTGTATGATCTTAATTAGCAGTATATTGGTTTATACTTCAGTCATAGTGAAGTAGGTTTGTAAAGATCCCTGTCTTCAGGCTGGATGATCTGTGTACATTGCTGAATCACAGTGTCACTCTCTGTTACTCTTTTATTTATAATTATGAGCTTTCGTTGCTAGATTCAAAAGTGGTTTTAATAGTTGCTTGTTAATTTTTATTCCTAAGAATATGACATTTATCTCCTTTTTATTAAGGCATCCCGTCATTAATGCTTAAAACTCTTGAAAACTTAAAAAAAGATGACCATTATGTTTGTTGTTTCCTGGAGGTTATTCTCACTTGTTTAGTACAAAATTATGAAAAAAAAAATTATTTCCAATCTTTTTTTTAATGCAATCAGTCAAATCCTATAGCAGTAGTGCATAGGAACCTAAGAGGAGCTGCTCTGTCTTTAAAGCATTAATCTGCTTTTAATATACAGCTCAAATACTGTTGTCACAGAAAATTCCTGAGGAATTACATGAATGTAATCAAGAAATGCTAAATTGAAAATTGTGCATATGACATGTTAATTTAGGAAGTTAATTTAAACTCAGGAACATGACTGAGAAAGATTGCAGTATATTTAAGGGTAGGATTGAGGAGAATTAATTGAGACAGTGAAGTCTGACCTTAGTGACAACACTATGAGAGTGTTGGGACCTAGCAGACACTTTTCTGAGGAACAAATCTCTCATGAGTTTGGAACCATCTTTCTAGATGAAGGGAGAGGAGAGGCTGTGAATGCCACTAGAAAATGGGAATGATGGAAAAGATGGAAAAGATAATGGAAAAGATGTTTGCTGTGCTGGTGCTCCTCCAGGAGCCAGCTGGGCTGCTGGAGGAACTGGTTTCCCATTGGCTCAACTGGATCTCATCCCAACATGTCCCAGCTCCCCATGTTCAGGGCCTGTGGTGAGCCACAGCTCTGGCTCCTGGGATTTTTGGCTCTGGTGCAAGCTGCTGATGAGGTAGTGCTTTCCTCTGTGAGGGAACTAGGAAATATGTGGCTTTTGTTTCAAATCAGAGTCAAGCCAAGTCTCCAATTGCTCCTTGAAAGCTCTGGCCTGGAAATTAGTGGATTAGCAGATTAGTGGAACTCTCTTTTTTGACCTGTACTGTTCTGATTCAGGGTTGTGGCACCCCTGCATATAACTCAAGTTTTGCCCTTCTCCAGCACAGGCCTGTTTCCAAGTTGGCACAGGGTTGTCTAAGGCAATTAAAACAGCCAGTCTCTCTACCTGCCCCTTTTGTAGAGGCAATGTGAAGCTAAAAGCATCTGCTGTTTTGGGAGCCCCGAGAAGGAAGTCTGGAGTGAATCCAGAGAAGTCAAGGGCTGGGATCACAAAATAGAAAAGCAGTAATTCCAGGGATTAACTTCATGAGCTCCCCAGGCTATGCAGAGCAGGACAGCACACTGCAGATTGTTCAGGAACAGTTCAGGGACAGTCATCAGAAGAAAAGGACCAAAAACATTTATTCCATTTCCTTTTAAGCCTCCAGAGACTTTAACAGTAAGCATCAATCATAATCCTGCCCAAACTAACCCCAAAGTACTTGATAGAAAGAGTGACTTCAGAAAATTCAAGCTATGCAGACTATCAAAGAGCTGCTTTGATAAGATGCTTTGGAAAATTTTTTTGTAGACACCTAAACTTTTTCCCACACAAATGATTGTGGAAGGGAAATAGGACAAAAACTTTTCTCTTTACCCCAAGAACTGGCAAGATGAAAAAAACAGATGTTGAGATGAAAACAGCAGCTGTAAAATTTTTGCTTTGCTGAGTGGCAAGGAGTTATTGAGGAATGACAAGCATTTACCAAGTAGGGAAGTGACAATGCCCAGTTGCAGTCATCTGAATAGCCAAAGAAGTAAGATTTAGCATCCTGCTAACAGCAAAGACAGAGGGCTAGTAAGGGGAAAAGAACTGTGTAATGGAGTTAAAGGAGCGGGTATGCAGTGTCAGAAAAAGAGTCTGCCTCTTGGAATAATACAACCAGTGCAGCTTCACTGGCTGCAAAAGGGACTGCAAATTAACCTGAAGTAGTGAAGAATAAAAATAGTCTGGGAAGTTAATGGGTCACTGCTCAATTAGAGGAAACAACTGTGTAACCATTAACACTGTAAGTCAGGAAAGGACTGCGAGCAACTGAGCAAAATGTGGGAATAGATAAAGAGTATTTGAGACCAAATAATGAGGAAATGCTAGTGGTTCTCTGTTCAAATAAAAATAATGACCTTAGCCAACCCAAAGTGCTCAGATGTCTAGATGAAGCTATTGACAAAAGACTTCTGCAGCAGGGGTTGAATTTCTGGCAGATGGCCCTCTGCACCTCTAATAAAAGACACAAAATCACAGCCAATAAAAAAATAATTGGAAGAGAAAATCCTGAGAATGAAATGTCAAATAGCAATGGAAATGTTAGCATGGGAGGGAAAATAATAAATAAATATATAAGTGAGACAAAAACCTCTCCTTTTATGAGTGGAAAAGGGCAATTATAAGTGAAGGGCAAATACTCTCATATTAGGTATCTAATTGGGATTATTTATCACTGCTCATTAGAAAAAGGGTTGTGCATGTCAATCTTATATTAAAATTATATGCCCTGAGAAAGGGATTCTGTGTAAGGAGATTCTGCAATGCATACAGTACCCATATGGTGGTGTGAAATTAGGAGCTTTAAAAGCAATAGGACATAAAAAGCAGCAGTTCTTGCTTTCTGAGGGGCAATCCCTGAAAAAGAGCAGCACTGATGCAGGCCATACCACACTGCCATGTTCCAAAACATCAAATGCCAACAAGGTCTGCCCATGAATGTTACTTACTGTAAAAGAATTAGCCTTGATTAAGGGAGGATGGTTCCAGTTGTTTCTGGCTCCAGGTGAGTGGGACACTGTAGAGCCAGTAGGGAGAGGCTGCGTGATGTGTCTGTGTCTGGCTGCAGTGGTGCAATATGTGCAGGTTGTGTCCTTTGGCTGCTGGACATTATCCACCCCTTATTCTGTACCATCCACCTCATGGCCAGAGTGAGCAGCAGTGTGGTTTGGAGAGTCTCAGTGGGAGCATTAAAACTGGGGAGTGCCATTCCTAAGCCACAACAGTGGCTCACAGACGGGTTGTCCTCCATGAATTTTGTATGTTTGGCAAGTTGGCACTGTCTGCTTGGAGAAAAACTGAACTTTCTACTGCAGGTCATGAAGACTTGATGTGTCTTTCCATGCTCTGTGAGTTCCTACTAGGGTAGAAAAAATGTATCCCCCTGACAAACTGTTCCCGGTCTCAACATTACAGTTTCTTGATGGGTTATTAATGCTCAGTGTCATGGTGGAAACTCATTTTTGCTTTACCCACCACAAACCATCAAACAGTGAACTTGCATCCTGGAGACCAGGAGGTTCAGTTACCTGCTTACAACCTGCTAAATGGGCCAGCACCTGGGCTGGAGAAAGGATGGTGCTTGTACAGATGGGACAAGTGCTGTGATGCCAGGGAGGATGCATGGCTGTGCAACTTCCTACAAAACCCATGGGGAATATTTCTGCATGGAAAATATTTATTATTTATTATTTCTGCAAAGACATATTTTCCATGATAGTCCAGTACCTTCACAGTAGTGCTGTATTCAAGGTCCATACAAATTGTTTGAAAGTAGGATGGATATAACTGGACTGGGTCAAGGGAAAAAAGGGAATAACCTAGTTTGTGCTGTGGAATGGTTTGAGTTGGAAGGGACCTTAAACACCATCTTGATTCACCTCCTGTCATGAGCAGGGACCCCTTCTACTATTCTGGGTTTCTCCAAGACTCATTCAACCTGGCCTTGAACACTTCCAGGGATCCAGAGGCAGCCACAGCTTCTCTGGGCAACCTGTACCAGTGTCTCGCCGCCCCCACAGGGAAGAATTCCTCCCCAATATCCCATCTAACCCTGCCCTCTGGCAGTGAGAAGTCATTGCCCTTTGTCCTGTCCCTCCATGACTTGTCCCTGGTCCCTCTCCAGCTCTTTTGGAGCCCTTTGAGATACCCCACAGAGCCTTCTCTTCTCCAGGCTCAACTCCCCCATCTCTCTTAGCCTGTTTTCATAGGAATTCCCCTACCTGATAGCATTCTCTACAGCTTCAAGAGCAAAGATTGGGAATGTAATGCTAAAATAGGGGCTCACAAAGAAGGAATGTTATGTGTACTTCTTCTTTTTTTTGTCTCTGTCATTGCTGTAGTGGTATATGACAGTGGCAATTTGCCAGCTCTCTCTTTGGGAGAGGTGGTTTGTGCTTGTAACACCTTGACCCCGCAAATTATAAATGCTGGTAACTCAGACTCAGGAATCTTCTTTATTTTGGCAGGCATCTTCATACAACCAAAATGATATATTAACAAAACTGAAGGGATGAACACGGCCTGGTTAGAAATCTGTAGTGCAGGAATAGATAAATTGAGTATAATTCGCTGTACACCTTTAAGTGCGCAAAATGTTACAAAAAACAAAACATTGCAAAATAGAGAAGATAGCCCCAGAGCCAGAGATGGTCCTGATCATTGTTCTTCTTTCCTCAAGGAAGTGTTTATCCTTCCCAATATATGTGCTATCATCGGCACATGTGATTAGACCCTTTCAAGGGCACTGAATTAAATAAAAGACAACATCATAAAAAGTGCGCCTTTGGATAGGCTTAATTTGCAATAAATTTGCAATTTGTGATTTGTTTTGAAAGACTCAGACATAAAACCCTGCGTGAAACTATTGGTTTTTTTTGTGTAGAATTTGAAGACTGGTATATTGCTCAAATGATAAACTACAAGGTCTTAACTTGAGCCATGGAGTTCTAGGCTTCAGTTCCCTATGAAAAATCTTGCATTACTTACTATGTTTCTAAGAAAGTGATTGACAAAAATTAAGTAAAAAGAAGAAGAAATAATTAGATAAAGATAATTCTCCACAGGGTTTGGAAGGAGAGTCTTTTACAGGAGATACACAGATTAAAGAGGTGGCGAGTCAATCCTTCACAGTGTAGCAATTGTAGTGATATTGGCCTTTGCTGTGTATACAACAGCAGGAATTTTTGGTATTGAAAAAGCAGTGCAAACACATGAAACCATCAAATAATCTCGATTCACTTTTACTATTAGAGGAAATATGGTTAAATTTATCTACTAAAATTTACCTAAGTAAAAATATAATAATAATTACATGGCATAGAACAATTATTTTCTCCCTTTAGATGATGTGAAGAACATGTTGTCCAAAATAGGTACCCTGGTCTCTGGGAGTGGTCTTGCCTGTCCCATGTAGTGCACAGGGCTCTGGGGAGGTTTCTGAAGGCCCCACTAGCAGTTCTCCCATCCTCTTTGCTGGGTTGTGCCTATTCCTCTGTTAGCACAGTGTGGAGGAAATGGGTAAATGTTGGCTACATGAGGAGGATTTTAAGGGATGATGAGAAAAATCACAATAAATGATCTTTTGAAATTAACAGCCTTCAAATAATATTTTTAAAAATGAAAAATGTGGGGCCTTGGAATGGAGGCAGAAGTTTCAGATGATATATTTTTGAAGAATTTCAGCATATAAATAGAATGGGTATGAACCACTGTACAAGATTTGAAGTAATATTTTACATTTGATTATTCACTGCATTATTGACTTGGGTGCAATGCAGGATGTAACCAGAAGTATGTATTCTATCACCATCTGTTGAAACCAGGTGGGGCAGTGTTCTTTATCTGTTCCATGACCCATCCTTCCTCCAGAGAAGTATCTTCTGTTAATGGGCCATTGAGACCCACTGCATGACTGATAAAATTACATCATCCCATTGTGAAATGCTTCACCCAGGGGGAGGAGGAAAACATTTCCTACCTAAATATAATCTGATATTTGGAACATCAGAGCAGCCTTTTTCTACTTGATTCCACTGGAAAGCCAGACCCTTCTACATCATCACTGGACCTTCGGAGGAAAACTGCACCCTTCTACAGGACCACTGCTTCAACAGAACCACATCTGTCACTCCAGGAGGACTGCAGCCACCATTTAATCAGACTGCTACCAACACCCTGACTGACGGGGTGTCAGGTTGTGTTCTGACTCTGTCAGTGTTTTGGTTTTTTTGTATTACTGCATTTTAATTTTAATTTTCCTAGTAAAAAAGTGTTACTCCTAGTCCCATATTTTTGCCTTAATTTCAAAGTTACAGTAATTTGGAGGGAGGGGGTTTACATTTTCCATTTCAAGAGAGGCTCCTGTCTTTCTTAGCAGACACCTGTTTTTTTAAACCAAGGCAATTATATACAGTTCATATCAATGTTCTGGAGTCAGCTGGTTTTTGTTTGGCATTCAGGATGCAAAACAAGGGTGGGCTTTGCAATCAAACCTTTATTTCAGCCTTATTATGGAGATCTTTTCTTTTCCCAGAAATATAACCATTCTCAATTGTTTCCATCTATATGACTGCAAAATATTAAATGTTAAAAAAGTAAATATTATTTATTTTCTCTGGGTATATTTAGAAACATTCATTATACAGATTAAAAATACACATCTACTAAAGAGGAGCTGTTTGGGATTCAGAATACTTACGTCCATGTAGTATTTTAATGTTCACTGTTCATTTATTTGCTTTACAGAGTAAATAAAAAAAGACCTTTTTTGCTCTTACATAAACATTAATAAAATAAAAAAAAAATTCATTTCAGCATGAGGTTTGCTTGAAAAAAAGGGCAATATTAGGTCTTGGAATAATATTTTTGCAGCAGTTAGGTGAAAAATTAACTTTCTGCATGTTATTGCACAAAGCCCAGAAGGAGAGACAAGGTCAGTAAAAACCATCACTCAGTTTGATTTACATCAGGCGAATTGTTTCTTGTATATATGCTCAGGGCTAAAGATGAGAGTTAATCTGCATGGGCAGAGAATCACTTCCTTCAGGCATGTAGTCCAGAGTTATTTGTAGCCCTGTGAGACTGGCCAGGTTCAGTCGGAGCAAGTACAGGTGAGCATTTCCCACTCAGCATGAACTCGTGGGACCAAGCCAAAACTTTGGTACGCGGCTGGCTGGATGAATGGTTTTGTCTTACATTTGTGGATTGTTTCTTCTTCCTTCTTTTTTCTCAGTAATAGAATGTTTGTGTAGAGGAGGAAAAAAGAATATTTAATATGGGCATAAGGAAAGAGTGTCATCTTTGGAAACACTGGTTGTTTCTTGTTCTGAGAATGCAGATGCTGTTCAAGAGTACCGGATGAATGCAGTGAAACAATCAGACCTTCTCTGCTTTATAAGACACAAAATTTAGACAGATCTTTGGGCTACTTCATTTGAAGATATAAACCCCTTTAAAAATACATCTCACTCATTTTTAAAAAACATATCTTCTCCCATCTTAGTTGCTGCCCTGCTACTTTTTTGTACAACTAAAGCATAGGTAATGTTTAAAGGACAATGTAGCTGTGAGAAAACCATCAATGGTATTTTGGCTGAGCACTGCTTCAGCTTTGACAGCCAGATGGAAACATTTGATTTGCAATCAGAGGACAAATGCTACGGCTGAATGTTTCTTGGCTGGAGAGGAAGGCTGGATGTTCTCTGCTCTCTCAGGAGAGGTGGCAATTCTTGCTCACAGCTTGGTGCCCAACAAGATGGAAATGTACCACCATCTTCTAATATTGCAGTCTTGATTTGTGTCTGGCACCTCTAGAGTTACTTAATTCAATATAGCAATTTCTGAATATGTATAAAAGAAGATAACTGAGACATTAAGTCATTGAAGCAGAGGGTTGCAATATGATTAGAGTCTAAGTCCATGAAGCTAGTGGGGTGTATCCTGTGAACTGTGATAATCTTTGCACTGTACCTGTGGAGAACAGGGGGAAGCAAACATTACATGAGCAAAAAATCTAACCTTGTCAGCAGGCTCTTCCCCCTCCATATGTGCCACTGGGGTGTCTCTCTAGCAGATTATGCTGCGGGATAAAAGGATAACCAGCTCTAAGTATCCTCACCTTGTGCTGCTGGAGGCAGGGGTGTGATTTTTCATACTGCTGTCAGTCCTGCCCCTCTCACACACACACGGCAAGATGTGCTGTGAGTGCACTAGTGAGCAGAAGAATTTGTTCTCCACTGTATGATGGATTTGAACTAAATGGATGTTTATCCTTCCTGCTTATCAGTGTGTAGGAAGCTGGGATTATTTGCACAAAAAAAAGGAAAAAGAAGTAGAATTTCTTTCATCTCTCTTCTGTCAAAAGGGAATATAGGTCACATTTTGTTCCATTGGAGCTAAAGAACTCAGCCATACTGATTTTGGGACGAGCAAGATGTGGTATGGTGTTGTCTTGGGGTGACTTTATGATGCTTATATCCCCCAAATCATCTCTTCTGTTGGTGTTAAATATTGAGTTCTGCAGCTTTAAGCCTGGTTCCAGGAATGAAGGGGGAGAGGAGGTGCAGAGCTTGTTATCAGAAACTGTAATTACTCCTCCACATCCTTCACACAGACTGTGTTGTCTGCAGTGGACAGCAGGAGAGAGCTCTCCTTTGCTTTTGGTTAGTTTTTCTGGCTAGCTGACACAGGGAAGCTCACTAGACTGTGGTTTGGTTTTTTTTCCCTTTTTCTTGGAACTGTTCAAAGCTGCTCTGGACTGAAAACCCAGAAGGGCACTGGGAGCTCACACCTGTGGCCCACGAGGCTTGGCCTGGGCGACAGCATTTCCCAGCACAGGAGGGACTGAGAACAGACTGAGTGAGCTGGGCTGCAACCCATGGAAGAGACTCTTCTGAATTTGCCATCTCTTTGGAGCTTTGAGAGATTTTCCTGTTTAGTATTGTTCATTTTTGTGCTGGTAAGTGCTTTGCCTGCTAAATAAACAGTTTTTTCCCACTTCTTTCCAAGGAAATATTTCCCCGAACCACTTGGGGGAGGGACTGCTTGAATCTGTTTCCTAGAGGGATCCCATTCAGAGATCTCCTCCCATATTTGCCCTAAACCAGGACAGGTATATTGCAGGTTACAGCCTGAAACAAATGTGCATGAAAAACCAGTCTTATGTAGAGAACATAATTTTGCCCAAGTCTGTGGCATTTTAGAAATTCTATTTTCATATAAACATCATGAAAATCTCAGCTTTCAAATATAAATGTATGCACTTTAGAGTTTGGTCTTCCTAGGAGTTTTGCCAGCTGGTTTTCTGGCCGTTCTAGAAGCCTACTTGAATTCATAAAAGAAGGTAATTGAATTAATGCATTGGAAATCGGTCTTATGTAAAATATAATGGAAAGACATGTTTATATTAATTTAAATCATATTAACTATTAAAATATCAATAGTTATTATTAAAATATTAATAGTAAAGAATATTTGCTTGCTTAAAAATTAAAGTATTGCCTTGTAAAGCAATTAAATTCAGTGGTCTGGAGACAATTGTATGTTACAGTAGTGTAACTCCTGGGAAAACACAAAAACAATTGACTTATTCCAGATTTATGATTGCCTATCTGAGAGCCAGATCTGGCTGAAAGGTAAAACTTTGTTTAACATTATTTTAAGTTAGTGTCATTGCAGAAATATACAAGCCTAATGTGAATACTGTGTAACCAGCAATTCAGCATACAAGAGGGATGAAATAGATTATTTACAGAAATCATAGTTCAGAATTCCCTGCGGTTTGTGCACAGGAATGAATCACCAGCTGTGTTGGGTTTGCATGGCCTGGATTTTGGTAGTAGGGGGGCCATGGAGGTGGCTTCTGTGAAAAGCTGCTGGAAGCTTGCACAAGGTCTGGCAGAGCCAATCCATGATGGCTCTGAGGATGGGCATGCTGCTGACAAAAGCTGGGCCAATTACAAATGATGGTAACACCTCTTTGATAACATATTTAAGAAGAAAATCAAAAGAAAGTGGGGGCAGAGTTTTTTCTAGCCAGAGAAGAAGATCAGGAGAGAACATGTGGGGAAAACAACATGGAAACACCTTGTTGGTGGAGAAGGAGGGGAAGGAGATGCTCTAGGCACCAGTGCCGAGATTCCTCTGCAGGCTGTTGTGAAAACCATGGTGAAGCAGCTGTGCTCCTGCAGCCCATGGGGATCCATGGGGGAAGCAGAGATCCACACACAGCCTGTGGGGGAGGCGGCCGTGGAGATGGCCATGCAGAAGTGGGTGGAGGAGGCTGTGATCCAGTGGAAGACCCAGTGGAGAGAGAGGGCCCTTGTTCCAGGCTGGAATAGCCTGTCCCTAGAGGACTGTACCCCATGGAAGAGTGACCCATGCCACAGCAGTTTTGGGAGGACTGTTTGCCTGTGGGAGGGACATACATTGCAGCAGTTTTGAGAGGACTGCTGCTCGTGAGAGTGGACCCACACTGGAGAAGTTCACAGAGGACTGTCTCCCGTGGGAGGGACCCCATGGTCTCACAGAGGATGACACCTCTCCCTGAGCAGTGGAAGGAAATCTCAGTGATGGACTGACCAAAATCCCCACACTCTGTCTCCCTGCACTGTCAGTGGGAAGGAGGGAAGGGCTGGCAGAAAAAAGTGCTAAAGGACTTATTTTACTTCTCATTATCCTCCTCTGATTTTGTTAGTAATAAATTGACTTTGTACTTCTAAGTTTTGTCTGTTTCACCCTTGGAGTGTTTTCTCCCCATCCTTATCTCAACTCATGAACTCTTAGTTAATTTTTTTCCCTCTCCTGTACCCAGCTGTGGCAGGAGAGGGTGAGTGAGCAACTCTCTCAGGTGCCTGGTGTTTGGCCTGTGTAAAACCATGACACCAACCTTAAATTTTCAGTATGTACTGTTGCTGTTAGTTAGGGGATTAACCCTTGGAACAATGGTAATAAAGCACACAGCAACATGGTCAACTTTCAGGATAGGAGGGAGACAAAGAGACTAGTTTATTGTAACACTATCTTGCTTAAGTACAGTTATATGCTACTCCAGGGACAGAATACAGCTCATTGGTTAAAGCGAGCAGCCCTTCTTGCACGGATATTTTCATCATAAACACCAGAGTTCCCAAAATACACACTCTGTAAACAGTAGCAGGTGCCTTTGTTTGTTCCTGGGAAAACCTCTGCTCCCAGGCCAGCTCCTGGGAAAGCTCCGTGTTCAGCCAAAACTTTCCCATGGGCTTCCACAACGTACTGCTTACACTTTGTCTAGTCTTTCTCATCAGGTCTAATTCAGGACTGTTATAATCACAGTATGTCGAATTTATGTAGGTGAGCATCCCAGCCTAACTTCACCAGTAATACATTTTGATTTGTATTTTCTTTTAGGACATTTTTACTTGAATTGTAAGAAAATGGCCAGGGCTGAAAGGTCTCTGTTTGCAGAGCAGCTGTATCCCATGCTGCCCACAGCTCACAAAACCACATGGGTCCCTGCAGGCATAAAATGCCAGTGTTTCTAGGAAGGAGTCACTTGCTCTGGGCAAGGGCATTGCAGCCTTGGCCCCTAGACCCTGACCCTTTCATTTCAAGGTACCCAAGAAAAGGTATAGTCCAAAGTCACATGATGTGACTGTGATGTCTGCAACATGCGTCATTGACATCATGCCATTTGTCTGTAACTTGGTTTTCAAAGAAGCATTAGAGGTCTTTCAATTTTTAGCTTATAGGGCTTAACCAACTCTAAGAGAGGAGCAGGTGCAGCTAGACTTGGAATCCATGCAGTTTTCTGGCCTCTTCCTCCTCTCTCATCTAACAGTTGTGGTGCAAGATGAATCAGGAATGAAAATTAAATGTGGAACCTGTCTCAAGATTCAGTGTTGATTCAAACCTTATAACTGCTGAAATCGCTAAAACATGGCAAATGCACCTTGCTGTGAGCTTCAGCTAATTATATATACTCGTGACAATCCCTTATTCCTGTTATCTCTAATATTACAAAATCATTGGAAGATGCACAAACTGTCACTAAGCCTTTCTGTAAGCATTTTAATGGAAGCCAAGGTCTCAAAGCATCTAAGGACAATGCCAACAGATGGCTCTTTACTGGGGAGCTGAGCATGTAAAATGCTCTTGCAGGATTCAGTAGAAGTCACTGTAAGACAACCCCTATGCCATGCTGATCAAATAATTGCTGAATGAAAAAAACTCAATGTAATAGATTGATGCAACGGCCAGAGCTGCACCCACTTTGCCACTACGGTCCCATGCCTAGAGTGGGTCACACTCTGGGAAGAGGAGGCCTTAGATGTGGCTCGAGCTATGGCTCCATGGCCTTTTTGGCTGTCAGATTGCATTTGAAGGAGGCAAGGAAGAGGGGGAGGTCTTTTGCATAGGATAAAAAGGATTTATTACTCTGGGGAATTCGAGGGACAAAAGACAAAAATGGCACAGGTGCAACAACTTCAATATGGGGGAGGTTCAAGGGGAAGGTACAAATTCTTAGCAAACTGGAGAAATTCTGAGGAGGGATAAAGGGTAGGATTCACAATAGCATTGTCCAATGAGGGAGGTAGGAGGGAAAACTGGGTCACATGGACTAATGAGACGTCCAGTTTTAGGGGATTTCCAAAGGGGAATTCCAAGCAGGGGGCTGGCACAAAGCAGGACTGACAGGTAATTCAGAATAGACTGACAAGGTGAGTGGGAGGGTATAATTTTGGACTAAACCATTAGCTTGGGCAATAACAGAACATACCATTAACAAGAAACACACTGCAACAATAGACTGTTGTCCTGGTTTCAGTTTGAAACCGGGCAGAAACACCAATTTAGTGGAGGGGTTTTGGTTTGCCAATTTGAAATCTTCCTGCTGTGAGATAGGATTAGGAGGAAGGCAAAACAGGCTCAACTTTAAATAGTACAAAGAGAAATTTATTACTAGAAACTATAAGAAAAAAAAGCAAACCCTCAGAATAAAACTTGAGACCACTCTTCCTCACCCCACACACTTAATTTCTTTCACACTGAAAACATACAGAAAACAACTCAGTCAGTTTACCTTCTCTAAAATAGTCTTTCACCAATTCACTTGGAAGAGGAGACTTCCCTCTTCAGTCTACAAAGATTTCTCCACAAGAAACAGTTTTCTTGTGGCCTTGATGTCACAGTGATCAGCCGCCCGAGAGAATGGAGATCTGATCACTATGTAAAAACCCCTTCCTCAACTGTTTTCCCACAACCATTATTGAGGACCATATAATAACTTAAGAGGTGCACTTTAAGGATTGTAGCAGTTCAAACAAAAGCTCACTTCATCTTTGAAAACAGAGGCTTTTCTTCTTCTTCCCTGGGGAGCAGCAGGGGTCTTCTCACTATTCAGACTTAGGGGATCACANTAGGATTAGGAGGAAGGCAAAACAGGCTCAACTTTAAATAGTACAAAGAGAAATTTATTACTAGAAACTATAAGAAAAAAAAGCAAACCCTCAGAATAAAACTTGAGACCACTCTTCCTCACCCCACACACTTAATTTCTTTCACACTGAAAACATACAGAAAACAACTCAGTCAGTTTACCTTCTCTAAAATAGTCTTTCACCAATTCACTTGGAAGAGGAGACTTCCCTCTTCAGTCTACAAAGATTTCTCCACAAGAAACAGTTTTCTTGTGGCCTTGATGTCACAGTGATCAGCCGCCCGAGAGAATGGAGATCTGATCACTATGTAAAAACCCCTTCCTCAACTGTTTTCCCACAACCATTATTGAGGACCATATAATAACTTAAGAGGTGCACTTTAAGGATTGTAGCAGTTCAAACAAAAGCTCACTTCATCTTTGAAAACAGAGGCTTTTCTTCTTCTTCCCTGGGGAGCAGCAGGGGTCTTCTCACTATTCAGACTTAGGGGATCACAGCAATTTCAATGTCTGCTTACTTTAACACCAATGCCTCTGCTCATATCTACAGTTAGAACATTCAATCCACCCCACAACTTCTTTATGTGTTATAAGAAAAGGAGAGTCTCTTCTCCACAGCATAAAAAAGAAATTTCAGTTCACGACTCTCCTCCTTCCCTCAACTGGGACCTGACTCCTCCCTTTGTCTGACCTCTCTGTTTTCATGCTCTTTCTGTATGTATCATCATCTTGGTCCTCTTCTTTCACTCAGGAAAGAGAACGAAGTATCTGCAAAGTCTTATTCTGGCCAGTGAAAAAATTAATACTTTGCCCGGGCAGCAGAAGGTTCTGTGATCTCTTCCAGGTGGGTGGCCGGAGTTATTTATGATAAAGAGTCTTTCAAGGCCGCGCTAGAGCTGGCTAGGATTGTAAAACCCAGCCAGAAAGCGGTGATGAGTTTTCTGGTTCCATGGCTGTTTTCTGGCATTTGCTTCATTCAATTCCAGCCGCAGGCTGGGGAGCTTCCCTCCACCCTGCCTAGCAGGCAAGGGTGGGAGAGCCTTGCCAGAACGGGGCCCAGCTGTTTCTCCCCCTAGGCCGTGTGGGCAGTGGGGAGGGCCTGGCCACCTGGAGCCGTTCTGGGCTGGTGGGAGGGCAGGTTTCTGCTGAGCTGTGGGCTCCCTGGCTGTGCCGGGGGGGCTAGGATCTTAGCAACAGCCCTCCCCCTGGCTATCGGGGCCCCTGGTTGAAAATGGGGCCCGGCAGCTTCTCGAACCCTGCATCAGAGCCTGTCCGCCCCTGCCCAGCCCGGGCCGTGTGGAGGCGGCCTGGCTTGGTGTTAACTTTGGAGAGCCTGGAAGGGAAAGAGGGCTGTCCCAGGGTTTTTTGTCTTTATATGTGTGTTTCACAAACATGCATAAACTTTCTCATTGGTGTAACAATGTGTCAATCTTAAAAATACAACACTGATTGGTCCTTGTTGGGTACAAGGGAGACTGCCCAGGTCTCAGTCAGTAAAAATTTCCGGGAACCTTTACAAACCGCCCCAACTGTCTTCATTTCAGAACATTCTGGAAACTTAAAAAACAGAGCCATTAAAAGCTCCACCAGATCTAAATCCCACTGGAAATTGTGTTTCATCTACTGTCTGTAAATGTTGTGTATCAGGAAGAAGTGAGAGGGTGGGAAATAGTCTGTATTTCACAGTTGCTGATATTTCTTTTTTCTGTTTTCTGATGATTCAGAGACAGTAATTATAGAAGTATAGTACAGACATTTAAGGGGAACTACAGTCTAAACAAAAATGAAAAATGAGATAAATGCTTTGATGTGATGAGTATGAAAAGGAAGGTGAAACTTGGGAGGTTTTGCAACTCATATAAGACTGAAAATTCAGGCTTACCATATGAGGAAAACTGAGTGATAAAAAGCTGTGAGAGGCTCAGAGAAGATTAAAAAAAATTAACTCTTACTAAAGCAATGACAGTCTCTCAAGGTGTAGTCATTCAGCAATGGAGATGATAGTGGGCATTTGTTTGAATTTGTGGAGGTGGCAGTAAATCCTAAATACTCCTGGAACAGCCATAAGTAGGATGCTAGGTGAAGCTCAAAAGTTTTCAGCCTAGAATATAATTCCAAATGTAAATGGATTAAAAAATGCTATCATCCTGCTGACATAATAAGGGATGTTAGTAGAGACAGAGCCAACAGTTTGGACAAAGGAGATGATGGGAGCCCCATAAGCTTGGAGGAATTCTTCACAGGAGCAGGAGACAATGATATGGCAGAAGATTAACAGATTATTTTCTGTTCAAAAGCTAATGCTTTTGGTCAGCTGCTAGACCGCAAATCAAAGTGTTGCCAGAAAGAGGAATATTATCCCTATGAGAAAAGTGAGAAGCAAGAGAAAGTCAACAGATTAATTTCAAAGTTTTCAGCACTGATCTTATCTCCACTTCATGGGTATTTCTACAAAAAAACTTCAGAACATAACATTTAGAAAAGGTGCAATATTGGATTGTACCTGGATGAGGGAATGGGGAACCAGCCCAAGATCTGACAATTGCCAAAGCCCTTTGTTTTACCCAAAATAATGTGGCTGTATTGCAATATCAGAAAGCTGCTTGCACTTCTCCACTTTGTTAGAAATGGTACTTCATATGCAATTTGGTAGAAATAATTCTTGAGTTTCTTTCCGGAAATTAAATAATTTTTAAAAGTATATGTCCTAATTTAATAGTTACTAGGTCTTCATGTATGAGATCAATCTATTGTAGGGCTTTATTTGTTTATTTTTTTAATGGTTTTGTTTTTCAAATATCTCTGGCACTGCTTTTTGTGGGAGGGGTTGATAACAAAAGTTGACTATGCTAATTTTTCATTCTCATTGCTAATAAGATGAATTTTGATGTCTTTATTTCTAGACATCACAATGACTGCAACTTTTCCTTATCTGCACCTTAGTCTTTAAAATCTGTCTTAAAAAATGAAGGGGGATGAAGATAAACTTCGTAAGACAAAGTCAACATGAGAACACCTCCCTCAAAGAACTAGCAGGAGAGCTAAGCTTCTGAGTCTTCTGGCAGATTAAAGGTCAGTTTTCTTCTGAAACAAATGACTAGCTTAAAACGGAAATGAGGGCTATAAACATTCAGTGTAGGCAAGAGCACAAGAATTCATTTACAGGGTAATATATCCACACATTTTTAGTAAGAGAGCTTTTGGATTGCTCTTTACATTTTAAGTTTCACATTTTAGAATTGGTCAGAACCTAACCAAATGCACAGTATATGATCTTCTATCATATTACCATTCCTTGTTAAAGTCCTGTTGACAGAGACACCTAGGGAGCTGCAAAATTACAGCTCGAGAATCTTTTCTCTCAAGCCTTAATCCTTCTTGCTTCACAGGCTGATAAGCTGATGTTAGCTGCAGACAGAAAGGAAATTTCCCAAGGAGATAAATGGTCAAAAACAACTTAGACTCTGGTGAAAAACAGAGAGCTAGTCATAATAAAGATTAACACCTGTTGTTTTTCCCATGGGATACATCCTAAGGCCTGGTCTCCTGGATGTTTATCCCAATTAGCCAATGAGCTACTGTCCTGTTCTAGTCTCTCGTAACATGCTTTAAATACAAGCTCTCCGCTCAATAAAGTTGGCCTTTTTTTCCCTAAAAAGGTCCATGTGTGTTGTTGCTCTTTTTCCCTCTCTCTAGGACCGAAACCACATTTGGAGGTGTCCACCGAGATGTGTATGGGACGAGGATTGCGCTCGGACTGGATCGTCACCTTGGATCGCGATCACCTCCGTGGAGCGTCGGGAGCCACACAGCTGAGCGGAGCGGAGCCGCGC
>VWZS01001121.1:0-34304 GCA_013397075.1 Rhabdornis inornatus
GCCGAGCCGGGCCGAGCCGAGCCCAGCGAGCAAAACCGCGGCGGGCGCGGCCCCGGGCGCGGCGCGCGCATGCTCGGCGCGGCCCCGTGAAGGTCAGCGCGGCCGGCGGGGACGCGCGGGCGGAGCACGTTAACCCTTCCCGAGCGGGCGGCACCGGCACCGGCACCGGCAGCGCTGCGCCCCAGCCCTTTGTCCGCCGGCCGGAGCATGCGCTCGGCCCCGCACTCCAGCCCGCCCTTGGTGTTCCCCACAGCTGCAGGTACGGCGTGGCGCCGCAGCTGCCCCCGTCTCCGTCCATAGCCGCTGATTACCTTCCGGAGCAGGAGGACATTTGCTATGAAGTGCTACTAATTTAAGCTGAAAACCATACAATATGTATTTTAATCTAGCTGAAGCTGAAAACCATACAATATGTATTTTAATCTAGCTGGATGTTCTTAACAGACATCCAAAACCAGATTTCCTTGAACATCAAATTCCAAGGCCAGCCACTTGAAAATTAAGGAATGACAGTCTCGCTTCAGCCGTTGACTGAGTAAATGTTAAAAAATAAAAAGTTTAAAAACCCTGTAACAATAAAAACTCAGTTCTTACTAAGCTTGATGGTAGCTCTCCAGACACTTTAGAAAATAAATCAGTACATGCAGCTCTTATATTTTGCAAATGGAAAATACGGTACAAATGGATGGAAGTGACTTGCCCAACATCACCTAGCTGAGAATGAAACCCGTTTCCTGTGATTCTTCAGCCCTTCACAATAGTGTCCAGGAAAACTACTGTGCGAGGCATTTGCACAAAAGGGTGAAGGTTACCATGCAAGAATGTAACTTCCCATATTAAGAGAAACAGCAAATAATTTTATTTTAAATTGTTTGGTTTTCTATTTTCTCAACTTTTTTTTTTTTCCATAGAAGTGTAGAAAACAGTTGTCAACGTTCTTTTAAAACGTGACTGATTGAACCCAAGTCATCCCCAACTGCTGCAAGTATCCTGGCAGCTCCCAGCCATCTCTGGCCTGGAAATTCTCTGTGCCATGGGGCTCTCTGCAAGGCTCGTGTTCCTCCAGTGGTTCTTGAACCTCATTCATACTCACTTTCAGCTTGCTTCATGTCACTTGCCCAGACCATTTCACTTCAGAGAAAGGCTGACCTCCTTCCCTGGTACTTCCTGGGGCACTGGGAGCCCACCTGGTCTCGTGTGTGTGGTTTGGTTTAACTTCTGTGCTGTTATTCAGGCTTTTCAGGCTGTTAAACTAGGATGGTCCGATTAGAAAAGAGATGAACCAAGTTGTTGTTTTAGGGAGACATGTTTGCTGCTACTTGTGATTTTTTGATCTGCAGGTAATTACAGAAGTACATTAAAGTGCTAATTGCCTTAAGCAGGTGTGGTTTCCCCCATCCAAATTTCACTAAAGTCAGTGTCGTCCTTTCACTGAAACTTAAAATATTCACAACTGTTTTGGAACTGATGCAACGTGGCATAGAAGACATGCTGGAACCAGAAAATATCCCAAGACTGAGGCTCTGCTTAATCTAAAGAAATGTCCACTTGTTCCTGAGTTCAGAATTATTCAATTGTCTCATTAACAATATGGATAATGTACTTAGAGAACATGCTTATTCAATTTCCCAGCAACATACAGTTTGGAGAGGTTACAAGTTTGCTACAAGAGATGATTAAAATTAAAATCCTGAGGACCTGGAGATATGTCCTGTTTTTTTTCAAACCACAATTCAATCAGAAACAGTGCAGGGTTCCACATAAGGATATAAATCAACAACTATCTTAAACAGAAGATGGGGAACAACTGGTTGAAGAGGTTTTTTCAGAAAAAATATCTGGGGATATGATAGATCATAAACTGATGGGAGTTCACAGTACTACTCTGTCACAAAATAAACAGATAAACCTCCAGAAGATCAGGAACTGCAGGAATGCTGCCCCACTGCTCTCATCCCCTTGGTGGCAGCATCAGCGCTGACAACAATACTCTAGATTCTTCTTTTCTCCTCATTTCATCTCTCCTCCTTCTCCCCATCTCCTGAGCTCTCCAGGGAACAAGCTGTTCCAGCTCAACATTTCCTTAAGGTTGCAAAATTAAATTTTACCAGAATTGCTGATGAACTCTTCCAAAGCAATTCTGTTGTGGTATGAATTGTCAGTGTCTCATCCAGACCAAACTTTGCAGTCAAGGGCTCTGTGCATCAGAGGAAATGTGGGGGAAACCAGGATGGTAAAGGAAAGGATGGTAAGTGTGAGAAGAACTGTAAGGCCCAAACAAGATAAAGAGAAGACAATAGTCATCAAGTGTCCAAAAGGCTGCTGCAAATACAGGGAAGAGCTGCTCCCCATACACAGAGTACAGGAAATAATGGATTGAATTTCTCTCAGGAAGATTTATGTTAGGTATTAAGGAGAAGCCCAGCAGTGACAGCAGAGATGTTCTGGGATAGTTTGTGCAGCAAGGATGGGAATCCCAACTGCCAAAGATCTTTCAACAACAGGTTAGACAAGCATCTATCCAGAGTGATGTTGGTGGTGTGGATTCTGGCTTGGGGCAGGACAAAGGACCAGCTGATTTCCAGAGGTCCCTTTTGCCTTATTTCCCTACAGAAACTGTATGAAATTCTGTAACACGAAGATTTCTTTCTCTGTTAGACCCTTCCAGTACTTGTTTCTAAAATCTATCTGCATCTATTCCATCATCACCATCCTCACCACTCCTCTTTACACCAAGTGTGCAGCAACAGCTGTGCATGGCTTCAAACATCTGAGCAAAGAACCAGAGCACTGCAAGCAGCAGCCACAATCCTCATCTCATCTAGCTAAGGGCCAGAGCTCAGCTCCAAAGTGTGACAGGTTAGTAGTAAGATTTTGGTCTTGGAAGGAGAGCAGTTGTGAATACAGATTTGAATTTTTCAAAAGTGAAAGAAATAGAGGAATTCTGGGTGGGTAATCCTGAGGGAGCAGAGAAAAAGACCTATCGACAACTACCCTCAAACCAACTGACCTTTAGTCCAAAAAGTGTATTTTCATGATATTTGGTGGTTAGAATAATGGCTTCGGGGTGTGTTTGGTAAGAGCATCTTAAAAGATTCACCTGCTGTCACTCACTGACAGAACAGAGCTGAGGGAACCACTGGATCAGCAACTGGGAACCACTGGTTCTTCCCAGTGAGGGTGGGGAGGCCCTGGCATGGGTTGCCCAGAGAAGCTGTGGCTGCCCCATCCCTAAGTGTTCCAGGCCAGGCTGGACAGGCTTGGAGCAACCTGGTCTACTTGGCTGGACTGGGAAGCTCCTTCATACTTAAACCATTCTACAATTCTCTGATTCTGTGTATAATCAATCGGCCACCACATCACATACAACTCTTTCAGAGATAAGTTTGTTGCACAGCACTTTAAATCTCAATATTTCTACAAGACAGCTGCTAAAAATCTGAGTTCTGGGGTTTTGAATATGTGGCTATTTTCATTTACTCTTATCAACATTGTCCTTAATGGTCCTTTATGTCTAATGTTTATGCTTTGAAGCACTTCTACATACCTGTCACATCTACATTCACTCCTCCTTTTGTCAGACTAAACAAGTGAAACTGTTATTTGCATTCTTGAAACTCTGTGCCCATTTCTCATCATTCCATCTTTTCCTGCCAGTCCCAGTTAACCTGGCTAGAGTAAGGGCAGACAGAACTGTACCTCCAGTGTCCAGGGCACATGCTTGTGTGCCATTAAGACTTTCCTCACAAGTAGAAATCTATCAAACCTTGCTAGGCTCACAGCTGCCTTCCACAACATCCTGACAGTGACAGCTCCTGACAGCTCCACATTCTCTTGAACATGAACTGATGTACCGGGCTGCTTCTCCTTCTTAAGCACTGTCATTAGATCACTTCTGGCATGCAGTGCCTACTCCTGTGGGCAGGGCCCAAGTGCATGGCTGTGAACTGTACCGTCACCAGACACCAGCTGGTTTCTGTTTGTGTAGTTCACCGTCACGAGTTCTTCCCACATAACCTGCTCTCTTCTGCTTCAACAATACCTACTTTGCATCATCAGCAAATTTAATTATTACATTGCCTATTTCTGTGCCATGGGCATTAGTGAAAATATTAAATTACACCAATGCCAAGACAAATCTTGAAGAAACTGCAGTGTCTTTTGTATCTTCTTTACTGAGCTCCTTACCTACTCTGCAGTTCTGCTATTACCTGTCTTCTGTGTCCCAGCCAAATTTTCAGATCATACTGTATCAAAGGCTTCACTCAAGTCTAGACAAGAAAGACATTGATTCCTTTGTGCAGAGAATTACTTATCTGAGAAAGAGCAGATTAGTGAACTTTTTCATACCACACATACCCTTCTCATGCTCAGTTATTTTCTCTTTCAAAAATCATTCTTGAGCCTTGCATGGACTTAGGATGAAGGTAGTGCATCTGCCTGGAGTACTCTTGCCCTCCTCTATTGTCAGAAAACCTACAGGATTTCCTGTTTGTTTGTCAGAAAAAACAAATTTAAAGTCCGTTTTGATTAATACTAGCAATGCTAAGAATTATGTCCTATTCTCACTGAAAATAATTTGAAAAGTATCTATAGTTTAAGCAAATCAATAGTAAATAAATATGGACTGAACAATGTATTCATATGCAAAGCTGGCCAAGAATTGAGCACTAGGAAGCTGGAGAAAGCACAGAACCAAAGAAGGAAAACAGAGCAATCTTGGCGTGGATGTCTCATAAATCCAGCTCCCACTTCAGCTGAACTGGAAGGACAAATAACAGGGGAATACAATCACATCTGCCTTAGAACATGATGGAACTGAGAGCAAGTAACAGTGGTGATCATAAAGAAACTGCATTGCCAGACAAGGCCAAATGTCTTTTAAAATTATTTTATTTGGCAGAATAATTACAACAATTATAGATTACCCCAGAATGTCAAAGTTAATCTCAAACAGTACATCATTACAGCAAACAATGACTTTGGAAAGAAACAATGGCAGCCAGCAGGAAATGGCAAATGTGACTTAGAGGTAATGTAGTAAAACATTATCATATGCCTGAAATTCTTAATAGGAATATAATTTGTATATCATTTGTATGTAACATTACTGAAAAGTTATAAACAAGTAATAAAAACAAGTGGAAGGAAACTGACTACTATGGACTCCAAGGTGGGTTGTTACATACAGATTTTTTTTCCTCCTTCAAAGATCTAAAAGAGAAAAGCAAAATATATGTAGATTAAATCCTCACACAAGAAGATTTTGGAAAAGTTTCACAGGCAACCAGGAGAGAGGATAAAATACTCATCGAGGCTTAAAATGTTAGACAGGAGATTCTAGATGGGAAAAATCAAGCTGGTGGAAGATAAATCCTGAGGCGGGAGAACTGTGCTACGTCTGTCCAAAGGTAGGATGGTTTGCTATGCCTTTCAGTGCCGATTCACACAGTGCATAAACACATGTATGAAATCACAGCAGCTCGTGGCACAGGGACACGATTACACCACTTGGCTCCAAACGGACAACGGGCTTTTCACTAAGGCTCATCTGAGCAACTGAGTATTGCAGAAGAGGAAAGTGTCTGGCTGCAGCACAGCACAGGGGCTTGTGTGCTCCTCTCCCTCAGCAGAGCAGAGCACAGCACAGCAGGCTGGCAGCTCCCAGCTCAGAGCCACAGCCTGCCTTTGGCCCTGGGGCCAGCCATCCCAGGAGAAAGCACGGCTCAACGACAAGGCACACAAGTGGTGCCACACGTTACTTGTTAAATCATCTTCAAATTGTGCAGAAGAAATATAAGTTGAATCATTGTGGCATTCAGTGCTTTTCAAAACAGAGTTGGCTTTGGAGAGCTTCCAGGAGAGGGGCACGTTTGCGCATGGCCATGAAGTGTCAGAGGGAGAAGAGCTGAGTGTTGTGTTTGTGTCACATTCTCTGGCACATGCCACAGTCCTTCTCATTCTTGGGACTCAGTAGTTTCTGGTGCCTGAGAGTAAGAGGAGGTACAGCTAAGAACAATGTAGTCTCTGACCTTGACAGTTCACAGACGAAGTTAACAGATGGAAATAGAAGGAGCACAGTGGAATAGAGAGCACCAGTCATCCCGACAGGCATGCCAGCTGTCTGGCTACATTTGTTTGGAATAGCCACCAAATTCCTACCCTGTGCACCCATCCTTGACACCTGTTGTCTGATCAATTTATACCCAGCCTGCAACTTGAAACCATAGAAATAACACACTTGTGGAGGCACTTATTGTCTCTTGGGAAATAACTATGCTTTCTTCTTCAAAAAGATTCCCCAGTGTTCTGACATATATATATCAGAATATACAGCCAAGCTGGTATATATACATATGATACAGCAACACCAAATGCTAATTATAAATATGATGCCAAATAATAATACATAAATTTCTGCTAAGGTTATAGAGAGAAAGGCTTTCTAAACTGTTATTGTAAGTCTGAGATACCATGAAAATTAAAACAGTATTTCTTTAAATGCTTTTAGTTAAGATCTTGGATATTAATGTCCAGTAGGGTATTCACCTAATCTAAACAAGCATAAAACAAACCTAAAAAATTAGTGAAAAGTTTATGTTATGGAAAGTTAATAACTAATATTCCAATAATAAGAAATACTGGGAGCTAAGGAATATTCCAACACAAAACAAGCTTCTTGTATTTCTGTTCTTCAGAAGAGGTTCTTTTGTCTATCACATAACTTACTCCTTTTCTGCTGCATTTGATCTTTAGCAACCCTTCCACTTGGCTGATTTTGTTTTGACAGTTACTCATTTTTTTCAGTTTCTCCACCTCCTTCTATTCAAGTCAACCCTTCCTCTCCCCAGTTCAAGCTCCTGCTATTGCACACCACAAATTCTGTCTCTTCTGAACTTGGAAAATACTTATTTTTTCACTCTGATTAAATCCTCTCAGAGTGCCGCAGGCAAAAATTTGCTCTGAAACTGTCTACATCCAGTATAGATACTGCATATAGATAAGGGCCCAATTCTGCATCCCTCTGCATCCCATCAGCCTTATGCATTTGCTGACTTTACCCTGCCCTGCATCCACTTTGCCATGCAACCCCAGGATGCCTTGTCTCTTCCACAGTGCTGCAAGGAGTCAACAATCACAGTTCCTTGTAAGAAATCATTTAATCAAAAATCAGTTGCAGATCTGCATCCCTCTCCTGTTATGGCCTTATTTTAAGGCTTATGATCTTCCCTTACAGTTCAACTCCATTTGTCTATAAAAAGACCAGTGTTGTGAACCCTCTTGCCTGCCTGCAGAAACAACAGGTCTCTGACATTTCACACCAGACAAAGCCCTGAAAAACACCCTCAGAAAATTACTGTTCTGTCTGGCAGCTGCTGAAGAATGGATTACATGTAACTCCAAAAGTTAATACTTCAGTTCCTGATCTTGTTGCAGTTTCCCTGCAGCAAAGCATCTGAGAGAGCAGGAACATGTGAAATGCTTTTTCTGTCATTTGCCTATGGCTGGAGGACAGAAGGTCTTCAGTCACTGTCTTCAGATTGAGGAAGCTGTGACATATTCTCCTGATTCCTACAGCGACAGTGCCGTATCTGCTCCCAGACCAACAGCCCACCTCTACCTACTCCAGAAAGTTCCAAACGTCCCCGCTGCTAGTGCCGCTCCCTCTGGTCCCTGTTCACCCTGAACATGCTCTGAATTCCAAGGGAACTGACAGCTCACAGGACAGAGTGCTGTGATGGCTGGAGATGGATTCTTTAGGAAGGGCAGGCTGCGGAGTGAGGAGGAGGAGCTGCCCTTCGGCCAAGTGTGTGGCTGGAGCACACAGAGCTCCATCTTGGGATGGACAGAGAATGAGCTGAGAGCTCACAGACCGGAGTTAGGATCAGAGTTATCAGGCAGACCAACATGTAGCACCATGGTAGGTGTCTGCTGCACACCACCTGCTGAGGAAGAAGTGGTGAGACCACAGACAGCAGGAAAAACCCCCATGTCCACAGTACCCGGTCTTCATGGAAGACTTCAACCACCTCAGTGTCTGCTGAGGGGATAACAGAGCAGGGCACAAGCAGTCCATGACGCTTCTGGGTCACGCTGAAGATAAACTCCTAATATGGGCAACTGAGCAGCACACAAAGAGAGATGCTCTGCTGGACGTGGAAGAACTGGTCAGTAATGTGAAGGTCAGAGCAGCCTTGGCTAGACCATGAGATGGTATTTCAGGAACATGAGAGGATGGATCAGGGTAGAAAACAGGATCACAGCCCTAGAGTTCAAAAAGCAATCTTTGGCCTCTCCAGCGATCTTCTTCGAAGAATTCTGAGTTACAGCCTTGGAAAGAAGAGAGTTCCAGGAGATCTGGTTGATTTTCAAAGATCGCCTCCTCCAAATCCAAGATTGCTTCATCCCACAGGCAAGAAATGAATCAAAAGCAGCAGGAAGCCTGCATGCATGATCAAGGAGCTCCTGACTGAGCTGAAGCATTACAAGAAGCAGAAGCAGGAGCAGGTGACCCAGAAGGAACGCAGAGACAATGCCCAAGCATGCAGGGATGCAATTAGGATAACAAGAGTCCAAGTGGAGTTGAATCTAATGAGGAACATGAAGGGCAGACAGAAAAGTTTTTACAAATATCTCAGCAGTAAAAGATAGACATGTGAGAATGTGGACTTACTGTGGAGGGGATTTGCTGAGAATGAACACAGAAAAAGCTGAAGTACTGAATGCCTTCTTTGCATCTTTATTGGCAAGATTGGCTGTTAGGCATTCCAGGCTCCTAAGACCAGTAAGGAAGTCTGGAGCGAGGAAGACTTGCCGTCAGTGAAGGAAGACAAGATATGGGAATGTTTGAACCAGATGGACATACACAACAGGTGAACAGGTTTTTACTTAGAAAAGGTAGCCCAAAGAGCAAGTTCACTCCATCACTGCAGATATTCAGAAGTTCACTGAACTTGATACTCAGCAAATTGCTCAAGCTGACCCAGCTCTGAGATGGGAGGTTGGAACACACAATCTCAAGAGATCCTTTTTAACTTCAACCATTCTATGGTTTTATGATTCTACTCAGGAAACATTTAAGCATGACAAGTAACTCAACTTGCCCAATCAATATGAATTCAGTGAATTCATATGAGGAACCACAGCCTGGAGACTGGAGCAGGAACAAGGCAAAGACAAAACACCTGGAGTGCCTTTACCTGCAAGCATATATGCCAGTCCAGCAGCAGCAATAGACAGTGCTTTCTGCCTTAAAAGGGATGTATTAGGGAGGCAAAACAGTATGACAATGAAGGTAAGTAATGCATTTCTATTTTGTTATCCTTTACTGCAGGACCAGGAAGAAGCTACTAGAATGAAAAGCAGGCTGTTGATGAAAAAAGTTTAAACGAACACTGCTTAGTAATACCTACACACAATACACAGAAATGCATTCAAAATGCTGCTTCTAAAATAATTTTCCCAGTTCATCACTTTGAAATTGTCACTGTTCCATTAGTGCTTCTGCATCCCATGCCTCATATTTAAAAAAGATAAAAACATCAAACCATGCTTCAGTCCTACTTCTGGTGCTAAATATGAGTTGGCTCCCTTAGAAGAGTATCACAGTGGGTTTAGAAGAAGTGGTGCCCCTATTATACATAATTTGCTCACTTTATTAGCATGACAATGTTATGTGGTGGATCTAGTGCAGATAGGCCTGTCAGTGTCTCTGCACAATTCTCCTTTTAGACACCAGAAAGGGCTGCTGAGATGCAGACTCCTTGCACATACGTTGTTTCCTGTTTTTCAGATTTGTCTGTCCACGCCTTTGGAAGAATCAACATCAAACACTCTCTGATGCCTCTCTGGATAGCAAAAATCCTGCTTTCCTTATGGGGTGCTGCAAAGAAGCCTTTAATGCTGGCAATTAGAGAAAGGAAACTCCCCAGATGAAAAACACAGCACAATTAATCTGTTTTAGACAGGGAGCAGGAACAGTACCGCACTATTCCAGTTCACTCCTCCTTGTCAGCTGCAGGATCAGAGCACCTGGATGTGTGCACAGCTTCTGCTCCAGGGAGGAGCAACAAAGAGCTGGGAGCCTGCGCTGAGGAGCTCTGCACAAGCCCTCCTCAAGCACCCCTCCAGCCCGTTGCCATGGGAACAGAGCGATGCCTTCCTGTTGCCAAGGAGACAGCCACTGCTTTTGGAGACTGTGCCCAAAGCATTTCAGCATCTTTAAGATCATAAGGAGTTTTACACAGTCATAATCACCTCCCCCAGTTAAGCACATCAATCATTTTCCCATTCCTATTTTCAGAATATGTTTTAAGCATTTTGCTATAATATGCCAGATTATCCCCAATATCTGGTTTTGATATCAACATTTAAAATGACATTGCCAACCTCTGTATGCCTGTCTTTTCTCCTGTTGTCCTGTTGCTCTTTCAATTCACTCTCACTGATCTACATGCATTAAAACCGATTCCTTCCTCTCCATGGGCTTCCTGTGGTCCAGAACTGCACTTCCAGAAAAGCTGGCTGGCAAAAGGCAGCGTCCATCTCTCCTCTGCCTTCGCCACTAGTTTTGACCAGAACGCGTCTATACCAATCAGCAGGCTCCGTACCCGGGAGGCGCCAGGGCAGCAGCAGCACAGGCAGATGGTGCGGTGCTCCGAGCTCCGCACAGCCGGGGCCAGCCCGACACTGTCCCCGCAGGTCCCTACTGCCCCTCTGCGGCCGCCTGGGCCAGCTCAGCAGGGAGAGCTCCTGCAGCACGGCACCTTCGTGCAGGTGGGATCTGCACTGCAGCCATGCAGCAGGAACAAGGCAGCTCCCTGGGCTGCAGCGTGCAGTGCCCACTGCACTGCTGCTGCCACCCAGTCCCGTTTCACATTCTCCCTCCTCCCTCACCCAAGCCTTTTCCCCACCCTTCTGAAAAGACTGCACTGATGCTTAAGATTTGCAATTTGGAGAGGAGTGTCAGCTGAAACAGGGGCCTGCTGCTCCATATACCTGATGTGGGGAACAGAAGGAGACACTGCCAGAGACTGGGCTCAAAGTAGTAGTGGATAGCATGCCCCGTAACAGGGCAGCCTGGCAGCAGAGGGATCCCTTCTCCAGCCTTCTACCTCCATTTACTGAGTGAAGGCACTGCAGTGCCCTAAGAGTGAAGGGGAACACAGTCACTTACTAATCACAGAACAGAATGACAGAATTATTTAGGCTGGAAAAGACCTTCAAGATCATCAAAGCCAACATTCAGTCCAGCATTGCCAAGTTCACCATTAAGCCATGTCCCCAGGTGCCATGTCTACGTTTTTTCCCTCCAGGAATGGTGACACTGATACTTCCTTGAGAAGTCAGTGCTGGGGCTTCAGAACCCTTTCAGTAAAGAAATATTTCCCAACAACTGGAGACTTTTCCCTCTCCTCCTGTCCCTCTTTCCTGGGAGCAGAGCCCGACCCCCCCACTGTCCCCTCCTGTCAGGGAGTTGTGCAGAGCCAGAAGTTTCCCCTGAGCCTCCTTTTCTCCAGGCTGAGCCCCTTTCCCAGCTCCCCCAGCCCCTTCCCAGCTCCATTCCCTTCCCTGGACACGCTCCAGCCTCTCCATGTCCTTCTTGTCATGAGGGGCCCAGAACTGACCCCAGGACTGGAGGTGCTCAGCAGTGCCAGCCCAGGCACAGGCACTGCCTTGGAGACAAGGTGCCACTGGCCTCCCACCCACCTGGACACATCTGGGCTTATGTTCAACTAAAAAAAAACCCCAACACACACAATATCTCATGCTAATTTTAAGCCTGTTGCCTCATACTTTCATCACATGCCTGTATCTTTTATAAATCCCAAGTCCATTTGTGCTCTGCCTTTCCTCAGTGGTGGCTGATGATCTCTAGCACTTTTACCTTCCTGTATCATTTCTCTAAAGAATTCTCATATGCCACCTCCGATGGAAATCTCTCCACCTCTCACTACCCTAATCACTTTTTCTAGAATTCTTCTAGTTCTACTAGTCATTGCATGTTAAGGGATACAGAACTCCATTCTCTCTTTAGAACCTAAGAGAGCCATGGATTTATACAACATTACAACAGTAACTTCAGCTGTGTTAATTCATTTCCTGCAATATCTAACATCAAATTTTCCATTTTAATCACTACTGCTAAGCTCATGCTTACAGAGAACTCTTGATAGAGATGCCAAGATGTCTTTCCTGAGCTGAAAGAGGTAATTTTAGCAACAACGTGGCTACATCGGTAGGCTTATTTTCTTTATGCACTTTACATATAAATTCATCAACCTGGAATTTATTCTGCCATATTATCATCCAGTTTTGAAACACTCTTCCTGAATCCAAGAGACAGATTTAGGTTCTACTGCCAAATAATATCACATTATCATTTAATTTTGTTGCTTCATTATTTAGACCTTTGGAAATCATTCATCATACACTGAGCACCAGTGGGGAACCAAAAAGGCACAGAAACTCAACATTCATTCATCCTTCTACAGCCACCACCTTCAGCAACTCCCAGTGTCCCAGGGATTGCACTAACCCAAGGTATGCCTGTAGTTTGCTAAAGGCTCACCAGCCAGTGGAAGTCTGCTCTTGGGCTTTGTCTCCATGATCCCTTGACTAACAGTCCAACAGTGTCTCTCTTTTTCTGTAGCACATTCCCCATTTACTTATTATCCCCTTTGCATGGAGAACCTCCTTGACTGCCTGACCTTAATGGAGAAGAAGTGTACTATCACCTTCCATGTACCCTTACATCTCCTGGCAAAGTTCACCAGGAAGTGCAAATTGCTGCCCCTGGGGAAGAACAACCCCGGGCATCAAGATGTGCCGGGGGCCACTCAGCCCAAGAGCAGTTTGTCAGACAAAGAGCCTGAGTGGAACCCGAGGCAGCAGCAGTGAGGGCAGGGCACCTGGGCTGCACTGGCCCCGGGGACAGGAGGGGATCCTTCCCCTCAGTGCAGCATGATGAGGCCACAGCTGGAATGCTGTGCCCAGTGCAAGAGAGACACGGACATACTGGGGAGTGCAGAGAAGAGCTGTGAGGATGGCAAAGGGACTGGAGCACCTGTCCTGTGAGGAAAGGCCAGGAGTGCTGGTACTGCTCAGTCTGGAGAAGGCTCAGAGGGGAGCTCATCAATGTATATAAATACCTGATGGGAACGTGCAAAGAGGATGGATCTGGGCTCTTTTCAGTGGTGCCCAGTGACAGGACCTGATGCCACGGCCACAAACTGAAACACAAGAGGTTCCTTGGCACATCGACAAATAGTATTTTACAGTGAGGGTGATAGGTTGCCCAGTCAGGTGGTGGAGTCTCCCATCTTGGAGATCTTGAAAGGCTGTCTGGACATGGTCCTGGGCAACCAGTTCTGCTTGATGACCTCCAGAGGACCCTTCCAACCTTAACCATTGTATGAGTCACTGCTTTTTCTTACTGCTTACAAGTTCTCTTTATTGACTATTTCCCTTACTAGCTTTTATATTCTTTAGAAACGTGGCTGAGAACCATTTTCAAAACACTGAAATGCAATATGCTGACAAGCCTACTTTTATTTACATGACTTATCAAAGAATTCTAATCTTAATAAAACAGGGACACAATGGAGAATAGAATAAGAACATAACAGACCCATGGGACACATATGTTTGTCTCTACAGAAGACATGCTGACTCCTTACCTGCAGTGGCACACTTACACACCAAATCTTCAAACAAAAAACAGGACTCCACTAATTACAACTTAGTGTGCAATTTACATTGTTAAAGATACTAACAGGTGAGGATGGCTGCAGCACTTGAAAGAAGCATTCACTCAGAAAATAGAATTTGAAGGAGTTATGAAGAGCCTGACAGAAGACATTACAGAACACGGTATCAGTCAGCACTGTTTTTTTATCACACTGCAGCCAGTGCTGGTCACATCTCTAAAAGCATACAGCAGAATTATAACCATACAGATATAGAAAGACTAGGTACAAAATAATCCTTTTATGGAGAGGAACTGAAGCAGAGTGCCTGTTTATATTGCAGAGGAGAGGAGAAATACACACAATGAAAATTGTCACTGTAATGAAAGGAGCACATTATCTTGTAACAGAAGAACTTGAGAATCACCAGCAAAAATGGAGGACTAAGTTCAAAATGAATGAAATCTTTTCCACGCAAAATAGCCAGCCTGGGGCACTAACTGATGTAGGACTTGCCAAGAGACACTGAAGATGCAAAAAGCAGTAACTAGATAAGGAGCATCCAGTTTTCTCAAACTTGTAAACCACTTGGCAAAACCTGGATGTGTCAAATGTCCACAAGACACACACCACCACTTACTTCAGAGGACGGTGGAGACTAAAAGTACCAGACAGTCCACAGCAAAGTTATGACAGCCAACATTTCTCAGGTGCCCTGTCTCAGGGTTCCTAGCCTGGTGCCTGGTGCCTTGGTTCCTAGCTGGTCTGTGCACATCCCAGGGAGATCTAGGCATGCTGTTCTTAGCAGACCACACTGGTTCACTTCCTAAGATAGGTCTGGACTATCAAGCACAAAACTGGCACAAGAATTACTTACAAAACACATACAGATACCATTGGCCTAGAGACTTTCATTCATACAAGAATGCTAAATATTAAGAGAACAAGCAGAGGGGCTGGCATGGCCTTTAGAGCTTCAAATCCTTCCTTGCCCTAAGTCAGCCTTGATCTGCCAAAACCCTTCTTAACAGATATTTGTCCAAGTTCTTAAACCCTCCACTGCTAGAAGCTCTACAAGCAGTATATCACATTTAAATTTCCAGTGGTTAACCAGCTTGTCTTTGTGGAAGGTATAAGGCTTAAGTATAAGTAAGGACCAATGGAAATCAATTAGTGCTCAGTAAAATATGGGTGTCACATCATCCAAAAGTTCATTTTAGCCATAAGATCCATTAATGTGTAAACAACCATGACCAATGCAGATCAACACCTGGCTTCACGGCTGGTGTTGATGCCAAGGCTTTGGCTTCTCCAGTCATGGGATGTTCTTTGGTGAATACAGATTACTAAGGAGAGACAGGACTCCCCATCAGCCAGTTCCCTGAGGACCCTGGCATGTGTTTCATCAGGTCCCATGAACTTCTGTGTGTACATGTTCCTCAGATGGTCTAGGTCCTGATCTACTCCTACAGTGGGCAGGACTTTGTTCCCCCTGTCCCTCCCTTGAGATTCAGGGACTCCAGAGATTTGGGAAGAGAAATTACCAATGATAACTGAGCAGGAAAAAAGTTGTTGAGTACCTCAGCCTTCTCCATTTTGGTCGTCACTAATTCTCCATCTCATTTTTTGGGGGAACATGTGAGCCCTGCCCACGTGGGCTGCCATCCCAGAAACAACCTGTGTCCTGTGTCCTGGGCTGATCCCACAGCATGGACAGCATGTGAGGGGGGGATTATTCCTGTTTGCTCTTGTCAGACCTCACCTGTGGCCCACAGTGCAAGACAAACATGGATCTGTTGGAGCAAGCCCAGAGGTGCTCTGAGGGCTGAAACCCCTCTGCTCTGGAGATGGGCTGAGAGAGACAAGAGTATTCAACCTAGAGAAGAAAAGGCTCCAGGGAGATTTTCTTGCAGCCTTTCAGTATCTAAAGGGAGCTTGTAAGAAAGACAGAGAGACACCTTTTACCAAGGCCTGTAAGACAGGACAAGGGACAATACTTTTAAACTGCTGTTTTAAAGATGGCAATTTTAGATTAGACCTAAGGAAGACATTTAATACAATAAGTGAAGTGAAATACTGGAACATGACTAGGTGATCTGTGAAGGTCCCTTCCAACCCATACCATTCTGTCCCTCTGTGACTGACCCACAGTGAATGAGCTTTGTACTTTCTCCTGCAACTGCTCAGAGTGGCCCCTGTCCACACACTGTGATCAGCTTGCCAGCTCATTCAGTTACTATGTGGTTATCCCTATGATCTCAAGGAGCACACAAGAATAAAACCCCTTAAGTAACCTTCCACTATGTCCTCTCTCTACCATGAAAATGGAAAGCTTAAAAATCTGCAAGTAACATTTTAAAATCATTCCTCACTGGTCTCACAGCTGCAAACATAGCTCTTCCATTCCATGTAGATACCACCTATTAACTGTAAATTCTGCTGTTGCCATGAGTCATAGTATTTTGCCAGGGGAAAATAACTGGTTTAAATCTTTAAAATTAATAAATTTATAAATTTTCAATATCACACTTTGTTGGGCCTTGCAATTTCACCAAATGAATTCAAATTTCTTTCACATCATAGACTCATAAAATGCTAAGGGGTTAGAATGGACTTAAAGATCATCTAGTCCCAAGCCCTTCTGCCCTGGGCAGGGACACCTCCCACTAGACTGGATCACTCAAGGCCTTATCCAACCCGACTCTGAACACTGCCAGGGTCGAGGCATCCACAACCTTCCTGGGCAACCTGTTCCAGTGTCTAACCACCTCCATAGTAAAAAATGTCTTCCTGATATCCAACCTAAATTTCCCTTCTTTCAGTTTGCACCCGTTACTCCTTTACCTATTACTGCAGTTACTAACAAAGAATCCCTCTCCATCTTCCCTGTAGCCCCTTCAGACACTTCCACAAAACCTTCTCTTCTCCAGACTGAACAGTCCCAACTTTCTCAGCCTGTCTCCATAGCGGAGGTGCTCATCAAAAGCATATTTGCAAATCAAAGGCCACAATCTGAAAAGTTAAGTTTACATGATTTCCCACTTCAGTGCAATAGCTGTGCCTGTAAATATAAAAATATATAACTGGTAAATTGTGTTTTCCTCTCTGCAGTTTAGGATCTTGAAAGGAGCTGAACTACCTTTAAACAAGTAATTTTTAAAAATTTATTCACAGGCAGAGAGTAAGTGTGGCAAATTTGGGGGTAAAAAAGATAAAAGATACAATGTTGAATAGAATCTTACACTGACATTCTTAGAGCAGGCAAATTCTTCAGTCTAGCTAAGGCCTTCAAGCTAGCTAAGGCTAGTTCTGTTCAGAGAGAAATGCTTCTATCCCTTGTTTTGGGCACTGATCACAGACTGGCACAGACACCACCTCTGTGCCAGTACAGAAAACAGAGGAGGCTACAGGACTCTAAGAGGCCAGAAAGGAAAGGATAGGAATTTTGTCCCTCAAACTCTGGAGCCTATGAATGCAGAGGTTTTTTTTAAAAATGGAAGGAAGACTAGAACAGCTTTTCATAAAATTAATGAGGTTCTTGTCCAGCATGGAGGTGCAGTGCTCTCCAATACATCCAGGTACAGAAACGACAGTATCACTGTCACTTCCACATTTACTCAGTGAATATTGGAAACATTTGACAAGGGCATCTCAGAATGTCAATTCACACCTCACTTGATGACCACTGAGGAAATCAAACACACCTCACCTGATGACCTCTGAGGAACATTCCCTGAACAAGGCCTATTAGCCAGTGTCTGCATTATGAAAACACTATGGAGAACACAGTGCAACCTTGTGAGCTAGATGAAAAGGCATTTAAGTTGTAGACACCTGCTTGTTTCCATGTACCCAGGACATTTCTATAAAAATGCCATACCCGGATAACTCCCCTGGTGTAATACACAAACTCTTAATCCTTTACAGTTTAAATCAAGAACCATTCAATTCCTCCAGCTGCATCTTTCCAGAAAATATAAGCTCCTGGAATGCTGTTCAATTTAAGGAGAGACCACCAAATTCCAGGCGTTGGCCCAAGCACTCTGCTTGGAAACCACTGTGGCAACATTGCACTGGACGAGGAGATAGCACCGAGTGATAAAGAGAACAGAATATCAACATTAACATCTTGTCTTCATCAAAAGACTGAAGGAGTTTTCATACATAAGCCCTTCCAATTCCAGTGAGAATTGTTATAACCTAGGCTGTTTATTTCCAAAGCCAAAATAGTATGCATTTCTTCTACCACACAATTTAGACTACCACTGAGGTGACCTGTGCAGGCTGTGAAAGGTGAGAAGTCACCAATCCAGGTGTGGCAAAAACAAAAGCCCCCTACAGGCATGCTGTATACTGGCTGGGAAAACAGACAGGTAGCTACAGGTGGATATTCACACTGGAAGCAGCAAGAATAATGTAATTAATGGTAGAAAATGAAGATGCGAGTGGCAGATTTGAGCACCTTATCATGGAGATGACCAATGCCCATACAGCAACCGCAGGTACTGAAGAAGTCTTCCTAGCTGGGAAGAGCTAATTTAAACCTGCACTGAGAAGCATGGGAACCACACAGATCAACAATCATCTGACAAGAACTAATCAAGTTTACTTGTGGTAAATGGAGTAATGAACTACCACAAAGAATACCTGGTACTACTACTACTCCTCCTCTTCCTCTTAGCAACTGCATCCTCCAATGTCACTTCCTCTAAGCCAGTCCACTCTGCCAGATCAGCATCTTCCTGCCAGCACTAGCACAGACTATCACAGAAGTAACTGCCTATTCAAATGACCAGTTTATGTCAGCAGCAACAAGCTGGCATCTTAGGACTTATTTCACAACATACTGTTTCCCATATGCCCAAAGGTAAATATTTTCCATCCCCAGTACAAAGCATAGACACATCCTTCCTGACTAAAACAGGTCACTTTTCAAAGAGCTAAAACCTACCTGTACCAGACAAGGCAGCTGAACACCTGGAGTCACATTGGTGTAGACCAAGAGGAAGAAACTTATCCTGTGGATGGAGCAGGAGACCAGGTATTATGTCATGATGAATTAGCAGGAGATGTTCTCATTGACCTTAAGCAGGAACAGCCCTAAGACAGCAGGCTGAGGATGCATTTGGATCCAGCTCTGAAAAGAGAAAGTACATACTGGGTGAGAAGGAAGTAACATACAATAAAAATAACGTTTCCTAGAACAGCATAAACCCATATGATGCTTCATAAGCAGCACAACTTGGGGGGAAAAAAAAGAGGGGGGAGAAGAGCAAGAAAGGGAAGATGAGACCGGCATAGCAGTTTGGGACTCCTCTGGAGACTGTGCACATAGGTGCATGTCCAGGCTGCCAGCACAGCAATTTTGCCCAGGCACTGGCCCTTCCATGTGGGCTCTTCACTTTCCCCACAGGACCCAGCTTGTATTTGTGGAGTCTGGAAAGAACATGAAGGTCACTGCTTGCCTATAACCTGTCAAAATATTGAGCAGGCTCTGATAAGAACCACAGAGTGAGTAGGACTGGAGTGGACCCCTAGAATTTGCCTGTCCCAAGAAGCAAGGGTATCTTCTCACACAGATGTTCTCAATCTTGGGAAGGCAGGCCAGTTTAGCTAACCAAGTCAGCTTGTTTTCACCCTTTAAAGTCAGCCCCGACCAGAACACTCCAGCATTTTATCAGGCATCGTTAGCTGCCCCAGTAGGATAAGGGAGAGTGTGGCAGACTGGAATAATTAATGATCCTACAGATTTAGGGCATAGTCAGGCAGCTCCAGTGTCTGCATGCTACAACAGGTCCCAAAGAAGACTAACCAGGCTAAGAAGGAAAAGGGACCTGTTCCATGGGAAGAGCTGAACCAGCTGCACCTGCACATACAAAGGCCTGCTGCTCCTGACAGCTCTGTACTGTAGCTGATGAAGAAAAGCAGCATTACAGCAGAACAGCTGTGAGCACCAGCACACACAGCACTCTCAAGCATAAGCTCACACCTAGACATGCAGATAGAAACAACTGTCCAAAGAATGGATAGGCAAGAAAGGAAAGTATGACCATTGCAGTGCCAGCCTGGGCAGTGCCAGGCAGAATGAGCAGAGTGGGTAACTCCACCAGGGACAGGACCAAGGCTCTGGATCTAGTGGGGACAGGAAAAGGGAAAAACAAAGAGCAAAAAGAAGATAATGGTGAATTCTGCTGAAACGGAGCTGTAGTCAAGGAAGGACAGAACCCAGGCACACAGGGGCTGAGGCAAACACCGCAGTGGAGGCAGTGCAAGTGAGAAGGGAGAGTGCATGAGGCACAGAAAGGAACATTACTGCAGCGCTGTAATGAAGAAAAGGAGGAGAGCAAAGGCTGAGTGTCCTCACCCTGCCCCACGGGCAAGGCCAAGCTGCAAGTTCCTCCTCACAGAGAGGTGAGGGGATCCAACGAGGGAAGACGCTTGAATGGGCAGTAGGATGAAGCCAGTCTCTCCAAGAAGGGCAGTGCTGACAGCAGCAGGCAAGGATAACGCACACTCTCCCAGATCAGGCTAACTGGTGAATGCTTGCTCCTCAGTCCCCCATTTCAATTCTACCTCAGTTCCTCCCAGCAGCAGCTTGCACACAGGGATCCTCCACAGACCACGGTAATGGAGGAAACGGAGAACAGTTCAGGCTTCAGGGAACAGGAGGGAGGGAAGGAGCAGCAATCTCCAGCAGCAAACTCCTGGTGCCAAAGTGAGATGGTTTGCATGTGTGGGAAGTCAGGAGATATTCCAGAAGGCCACGCAGAGCATCGGTCTCCCACAAACACGGATCTGTTAGTCCTGAGAGAGAATCTTGGACCATATATCTCCCTCTGAAGACAGAGCTGAGAGGCATCTTAGAGGCAGCGAGTCAAATACTCTTTCAAAAGCTGCCATCTCCTGTGTGAAGGCTGGTTGTTCCTGGAGCACCAGAGACAGCAGTCAGTTAGATGCAGGGCAGCGCTGGGGTGTCTCCAGGGACAGGGTGTTAAGAAGAAGACCCTCCTCTCCAGAGGATGCATGGACCATGTCAGGGCAGGATGGGCAAATCCAGAAGAGTGATGGTGTCTCTCTCGGTAAAGTCAGTCCCTGCTAAAGGAAACCCTTCCGAGGGGGCCTGGCAGCCCACGTTCGGGAGCGGTAAATGAGCACTGGGCTCCCCCTTTCCGCCTGCCTCTCCGAGCGAGCCGAGTTCCTGCAAGGCAGCAAAGCCGGCGGGGCTCGGCGGAGGACGCGGGGCCCGCGCTGGGACAGCCGGCGGGGGCCAGGCGGGCGCTGCACCGCCTCAAGCCGAGTCCGCGGGGAGGATCAGAGAGCGCGGCGCGGGGGTCCGCCCGGACCCCACCAGGCTCCCGGCCGGGCGCAGCAGCGGCGTTGCCCGGGGTCCCTGCCCGGCCCAGGGGTCCCCCCGGCGTGCGCGTCTCGCCGATGCCCGGGGCGGGGCAGGGCAGGGCCGGGCCGGGGGGGTCGCGCCGCGCTCACCGTCCCGTCCATGCCCCGCTCCCGCCGCGCGCGTGGCGCCTGCGCGGCGCTGCGGACAGCGGACAGCGGGCGTCGGTAAAGTGCGGNGCCCCACTGCTCTCGCAGCACTCCCGGGCCGCCGCCGCAGCCTTCGCGCGCTCCCCAGCGCCGCCTGCCGTCCCCGCTCCGCATCGCCCCCCCAGCCGCGGGGCCCGACGCAGAGCCCCCGCCCCGCCCGGTGCCGGCTCGGCCGCGCTGCCCGCACCTGCGGGGCTCGAGCACCGCCCGCTCGCAGCACGCTCGGGAGTGCTTCCGACCGGTAACGAGCGGGGCTCGCACCGACAGCGACCGGGCCGGGCTTCACCGGGAGGCCATGAGAATTCCAGTGACGATAGGGAAGATAGTAGCAGCATAGAGAGCGAACAGGCTAGGGGGGCTCTGGGGCACGTCCAATCCTTCAAATTCAGAATCGGCCCAGAGCTGCGGTCCGCTATCCGCACGCTTTTCCTCGTGTTAAGGAGCTGGTGCCTCCCGGGAGGGTGAAGATGAGGGTACACGACTGGCGGGCTATGGGTCTGTGGTGCAGTGTCAATTGCAACAGGAAAAGGAAAATTGCTTCTTAAAGACGCAGGGGGAGATGTCTATGACTTGCACTTCGACAGAGCAATTAGAAGGAACCTTCAGTGTGACTTGCCAAAGCCCTGCATTCTTGGGGATGAGGACGGAAGTTTGGACAGAATGAGCACTGACAGTGAATACTCTGGGTTGATGCTCCAAGGAGCTGTGAGGAAGCAGTGAAAGGACTGAGCTCCACCTGCAAGGAGCCAAGCAAACCTGACAGCTTCACATGCTCAAGAACAGTGCAAGTCTGAAAGATGAAGATCACAAGGTGGATTTAAGTCTCAGTGGGTGTTTTTAAGGAGGGACTGTACACATGCTTTTGGCTTTTTCATTTCATTTTCTGTGTCACATTTTCAAGCTTTTTCCTACAGTTATTTATGCTAGCAAAACACTGTTGCAAATGGAAAATGAGTTCTTGGGGTACCTGTCACCAGCAAATTGCCCCCTTTGAGAATCCATGAGCAACAGTTCAGCATGCATGCTGAGAAGATAAGGTAAGTACATCCAGGAAGGAGATCAGAGTGCGAGAGGGTGAGTGCCTTGGTTGAAGTACAGGTCTAGGGGGTGGTGAGCCCTGGGACAGTGGGGCATGAAAGCATCTGGTAAAGTGGGGTTCAGGCCACGACTCCTAGCTTGAGACCAAGCTGGCAGCCAGCACCTGCACATGCTCTGCAGTGCTGTACAGAATATTTCACAGTGGATGTGTGATAAGGCAATGCTCAAAGCCAAATAGAAGACAAGCTCCCATTAAAAGATCTTTGTGCCAGAGTTGAGAATGGAAGAGCATGCTGAGCAAGAACACCCTGCTGCAGAGCTGGGGAAATGTGCACCTGTTAATGAGAGCATCCTGTCCTCTATCTGCTCATCTCACCTGACCAACAGCAACTCAAGAACTACTGTGAAACAGCTTCGACCATCTGCAAGACCTGGGTTGCACTCTCCAGTGTGCTGGGAATTGGCCCTGCAGCACTTTGGGGTGAAGCAGCTTGTGAGCTGTGACTGAGTGAAGGACCTGCCCAGATAGACCTGAACTGCTGGTCAGGTGTGCCCCAGGGAGCAGAGGGGAGGCCACCCTGGGCAGATCCCCCAGGGGGACAGGCTACTCATCCAGGTCGCATGGCAGAGACACATTTATATTTCAGTCTTGGAGAAGACTGATGGACACCATGAATAGATACAGTATCTGAGTTCACAGCATCTGGGTTTGGGGTTTTTTTGTTTTTAAAGTATACTTATTAATTCGGGATAGAGTAGCAGCTCTGTCACAGATGAATAGGTGGAGAGTCTATTTTTACCTGTTTCTTGAAGTTAAAAATGCAGCTGGGACAGAAGCTTCTCATGATTGTAACATGTACTACACATCCTTCTCTAGGATCAACAGATTATTCCAACAGGATATGTCAGCCAGTCTAATGGATGAAATTACCTTCACAACTGAAGAAAGGAAGAAAAACATCCATTGCTGTGGACCCCAAAGAAAGTGAAGTATACACAAAAGTGAACACACCCAGTGCATGTTGGGGAAAGCAGAGACACCACATAAGAGCGTGCATTTCTTCAGGGCTACAAGATCAAACATGACATTCATGGTAATTTGTCTTCCTCACCAATACATGACCCCACTGTAGTACACGGACTCTGTATCATGATCCTCACATACTTCATCATTTCTGGCTGAATTAAAGTGCATCCATGAAAAAGATCTAATCTTTTTTAGCACAAGAGACAAAACTGGTAGCACAGAGTCAAATCATGAGCACACCTGACTCATTTACCCTCTCCCTGACAGTGGCCAACACTGTCTGCCTAGAAAAAAATCACAAAAATAGGATAGACAAAGAATGCTCCCTCCCTGATAGCTCTCCTAGCCCTTACAGATTTGTAATTCAGAGACCCGCTGTGCCAGAGGTTTTGGCTTTGTGTTTAACAGCCTTTGACAGATTTCTCTTTTGCAAATTTCATCCACTATATAGTGACAGTCATGAAATGTAAGGCCATGAAGGACTTACTCTACCCACTTATATTTGACAAGTAATTTCACATTTGCCTCCAATGATCTCTGTTACACAAACCAAGTAAATTTTAGCACACTGGAAAAGTTACCACTGTAATTCTACTAGCTACTCACTTTCAGCACTGGAAGCATGTGCCTGTTTTCCTTTGGAATTAATCTGCTGCACTCATGCCTTACCCCTGGACAACTAAAAACTGCTTTAGTATCCAGTGTTCTCACTTAGTACGTGTACTCACACACGCTAATCAGATCACTCACAACTTTCTAAGAGTTCATAGAATCCTAAGAAGGCTTGGGTTGGGAGGGACATTTAAAGGCCATCTAGTCCCACCCTGCCATGGACAGGGACATCTCCAACTCACAATAAGGTCACTCCAAGTCCCATTCAACCTGGCCTTGGAGCCTTCCACAGATGAGGTTCTTCGGGCAACCTGCGCCAGGCCTTTCCAGCCTTATTTTAAGAATGGTCTCTCATATATCTAGTTTGCATCTACCCTCCTTTAGTTTAAAACCATTAAACCCAGTTTAAAGCCACTACCCCTTGTCTAACAAGAGTTCTGCATCTCATATTGTAAAATACTTCTTACAATCTTCAGGTAAGCTTTGTGAACCTCAAATGTTGTTCTTTTCACTGTTTCCTAGAAGCCTTAAAAATAGGCTGTGTGCTATGCCACCAGGGCCCTTCTTGCTGTCTCACATCAACAACATGTTTCCCCCAGATTGTATACCTGTAAAGATCTGTTGTATCGTATCTTAAATCCATACTTTACAGGGCTGGGACAGAGCCTGGATTTTAGTGTCTAAAACAGTGGGTCCAAGAAAAATGAAGCTGCTTGCACTTTAATACAGTCAATTTCTTTATAGACTTACCTTTTTTTAACATGCAGTCCTCTTTGGAGGAGTGATACAGCATCTTCCCCAACCACGTAAGTTCGCATTCAACTGTTCTAAGTCAAAAGTCTGTGTGAAGAGCCTTACTCTGCTACACTCTCTTCTTCACTGTTATCTTCTCTTCATGACTTTTTTGCATATTTTTAAATAATCTGCTGATTTTATTTGTAGAGATCTTATATTTGCTTCCAAATAATAAATTAAGTGTGAAACAACACTGGCTGGAGAACTGTCCCTCAGGTAAAAACAAGAATCCCCAGCTTATGGAGTGGGCAGTTTGCTGGCAATATTTCCTGCCTTTCCTTTCCCCCAGAGCTGGATTGTGAAAAATAGAAGAATCAGCTTCCAGCTTCCATCAGTTTTCTCCCAAGATATAAGAAGCTCTTAAGAATTTTAAGTTTTGTGTACTGTTGCATCATCACCTGACACATGCAGGGACTTGTCAACAAGTTGGCAACATTCCTGGCTTTTGGGTTACATCCATCAAATTTCACTGTCCCATTTCCCATTATTCTTTCTTCTCTAATGAAAACTCACTAATGATTCTTGTTTGCCCTGTGTAATTTTAAACCCTTTCCTTTAGCAGCTTGTTTTATATCCCAGACATCCCCACCTGTCACATCCCCTACAGCTCCCAGTCAGCAATTCCTGATAGCCAATTCCTGCATCTCTGCAAGGTTAACGCTCAGCTTGGTGGCATGACAAGATCTTCCCTTTGTGGAAGATCTGCTATTTACTTAGTTTCTTTTAGCACCCAGTGTCCACTGCCAGTGCTTCCAGATGTGTTATGTAGAACAATGATCCAAGGAATTCTCCTTTGATATTACACTGTACTGAAACCTGCAATTACAAGCTCTGCATCCTCACTGACAGCAGGATGTTCTTTTTCATGCACCAGAATATCTTTTGCATCCAAGATGAGCACACCATCCCCAAGGTGAACAACATTGGAGTTTTCACTCTGTCCGTCTCTGCCGTGGCATGTGATCCCACCTGGCAGTCGCTGCATCCCAAGATGTTAACCTGAGCACACACAGGCCTGTGCTGCTCACAGGGCAGCAGTCAGACCTGGGTTTGCTGCACAGATCCCTTGCCCACCATACAGTCTCAGCCAACTCATCACACAGAAATGCCTATGGGCAGCTCTTGATCATGCCCAGCCATTCTGTCACTCATGTAGCCTGACTTTTGTCTAACAGTGAGGAAGGAAGTTCTCATGCAAACATCCTTTCTGCCTGACAGCAGGAATGATGAACGGAGTTGTTTTCTTTCATTCTTACAATGGCTTGAATGGCCATTCAGAAAAGGGAGAACCAGCACTGAAGGTGGGGTCTGCAGGGCATGCTGGGTGTGGATCAGAAGCACACTTGGGGTTCCCCACATCTAAAGGATGTGAGATGATGTACACTATTCTATCATGTTAGCTCTAACACATTATATTTTAAATAGCACCCTGCACAGCCTGAGTCTCTTTCCTACTTGGATCATAATGGATCAGGACTCCCTCGTGCAGAACAACCCTCATAATAATAAAAGGTTTCCCAGGTAATTGCCCTTGTCCTCATTGTGTCAATGTGTGTTTAGATGTTGCATATAGGTAAAGCTTTATAAAATAAGGGCCTTGTTAACCTTGTAAAATCATGGTTCAGGCCTGCTACCTTGGCTAAGTAGAAGAGGACTATGGGAAAGTGACTCATCTGAATTGGAGGTAGAAAAACAAGTTATATAACCATTATGTGCTCACATCATGGTGAATGGTGGTTAGTTGAATTACATTTGTTATGCTAGAATGGAGTGTAACTGCTAACAGCCTAACTGCTTAAAAAGGCCTGGTTTTGGCAATAAAGAGCTCTCCTTTGCACTTGCCTGGGGACTCTGCATTGCTCTACTTCATACACTTAGCAACAAACACATATCCCCATATGTGGCACTGCAGAGATCTGTGTTCTTCCCGTGTAAATGCAACTGAAACATGCCTCACTTGTTAAGTAAGCAAATCTGAGATTTCTATCCAATTTGAACCAATGTTCCTGACATTGAATACTTCTTTTAAGCTTTTCTAATTTTTCAGCATCTCTTTTGATGCCAACACCAAACCTTCTCCTTGCTCACCTCATGAGATGAGTGTAGCAAATACAACCTCTCTCCTTCAGCAGTGACCCTGCAGCGATGAACAGGGTCAGTCACACTTGCCGGCTTATCACAAATTCACAAGTTCACATCAGGGTTTTGGGCTTTGATTTCTGGGATGTTGGCTGGAGAGATGATGCTGGAAAGCTGAAAAAGTAAAAGTATTAATGGGGTTCTGGTGGATACCAAGCTAAACATAAGCCAGCAGCAACCCCTCATAGCAAAGATGGCCAACAGAATCCTGGGCTGCAGCAGAAGACTGTGGCCAGTAGGTCAAGAACAGCGACTGTCTCCTCAGCACAAGTGAGATGTGGTCCTCTCATGAGTGCTGTGTCCAGTCTGGGCTTCCCAATACAACACAGACATGGACATACTGGAGTTAATCCACTAAAGGGATGTGGAAATGTTGAGTAATGAATGTTTGTCCTAACAGTGAGACTGCAAGAGCTGAGACTGTTTCATTGGAGAACAGGCTCAGGGCAGTCTCATCCTTTTTTGTGTCAGTAATGGGAAAGTGTAAGGAAGACACAAACAGCTGCTACTCAGTGGTGTCCAGTGATGCTGAGAGAAGCAATGGGCACAAATTTAAATGCAAGACATTTCATTTAAACAGGAGAAAAAAAAGTTTTGAACTGTAAAAGTTACTATCCACTGGAACATACTGCTGGGAGGGACTATGGAGTCTCCATCCCCAAGATTAACACTCTGCAGTGTGGATAAATACTCCCAAGATACTTAAACACTCTGCAGCTCTGGAAGAGCTAAAACCATGAAAATGAAAGTGGTTGAATAGCTCTGTCCAGCTAAACTAGACAAGCTGTGTTTACACCTCTTGAAAAAGTGAAATGCATAAACACATAGGAGGGTGCAGCAACAGCCCTGAGGGTAGCACAGTCAAGGTAACTTAGTCCAAGTACACAGCTCATACTCACTCTCTCCCTGCACTGCTCGGCAGAATTACATAGCTTTAAGTAAGGTCCATTCTACAACTTGTTTACCTCCCTCATCCCAGAGGCTGCAAAGTTTACAAGCAACGACATTATTCTGCCTGGAGAGAAAATTAAATTTATTAGAAAAAAAAAACCAAAAACAAACCAAACTCCCTCTACTGAAACAGCCTCATTCCACAGCCCATGTGCCTCAGAGTGGGTCTGGGAAAGTCTTCCTCCTCCCTTGACCTTACATACCCTTCACCCATGGCAAGGCTGGGAAGGGGATGGAAAGTGCCAAGTGTTAAGGTGCTGAGAAGCTCTTGATGTTTCTCGTCTCTCAAGTGCTGTTGGCCTGTTCCTGCTCAAAAAGGGCCATGGCTAAATGTGAGCGGGATGCAAGTCCTTCCAAGTTACTGAGCACACAGCGGTGGTACAGCTCCTCACTGAGCCGGGGATTGCAGCTTCTCAGTGTGTATTTCTGCACTAGCCCCGGCTCCACAGCCCTGAACAGGTGCAGGCCAGAGTAGTGGAGGAAGACATCAAATACCTCCATGCTCTCCAGCACCTCATCTCGGTCCAGGATATCAGCTGCAAGCTTGGTACGTGCTGTCATATAGTCAGAATTATAAAAGCAGGCCTCAGCAAAGGAATGTCTGTCAAAATGCCCATCTCTCAGGAAGTCAGTGTTGGAGGATGCTGTCTGCTCACCACGGTACACCAGCGCGGGGTTGAACTCCTGGAAATGCACAGGGAAGAAGACCTGCCAATTGCTGATGGTATTCATGCGGCAGCGGTTCAGAAACTCCATGTTGATTTCTGTCCAGACGCTGGCCAAGAAAAACAGTGTGTCCACAGGGTGCTTCTTTGAGACTATATCCATGAGTTTCACTTGCGATGGCACCTCCGTTTTAACACTAATCCATGGGATTTTAACTTCTGCGTAGCGTTTCTCTAGCTCTCCTACCATGGCTTTGACTCCAGCAAAAACATCCACCTGACCAACTCTCTGGGCATCATAGGGATGGTAGATAAAAAGCAAAGTCAGCAAGGCATTATCATGCGTGTCCAGTGTGTTCATAGCAAACATATCCAGGAAGTTTGCTACAAAATCCAGGTCCTGCACTGTCAAGGGAAGCACCAACTGCACCCGCGTGGCCTCTGTCACGTACGGCATGGGAATAATTTCCACCTTACTTAAGGGCCGTACCAAGCTCACTCGCTTGGCCAGAACGTGACTGTGACCCTTCTGGGTGGCGGCCTCCAGGAGCAGGTCCAGGGTGTATTCCATGCCCCGTGTGGGGTCGAAGCGCCGGTAGCCGTTCAGCAGCTGCCGCTTGCTGAAGCGGAGCAGGGGCTGGTACAGACGGTTCAGCTGCTCCACCGCAGACTCGATGATTTCACTGACATCTGCCTTACTGGCTCCAGAGAGCTCACACTTTGGGGAGCCATCAGGACAGGAGAAGAGGTGCTGTTCCGTGAAGTAGTCCCAACTGATCACCTCAAAACGGGACTTTGGAAGGAATGGGGCGTTAATGCCCACAGGCCAGGTCACACCTGCCTCACCTGCAGGGGTCAGTGCTGTCAGGTTCCTGATCTGCATCTGTGCAAAGAGAGAGCACAAACTGATCGCCACTATGTTCTCAAAGAGGTCTAGGCCAGCTCCTCCACAGGCCCACCTCACCACCGACAACTGTACTGTAAGTTGGTAGTGTCACATGAGTTTCAGGTAACGCTGTATCAGAAGTGCTGTTTCTGAGACAAGGGAATATAGCCTCAGTCTGACTGACAGTTGCCCAGAAACAGAAGCAATGATCTCCCTCCAATGTGCTGAAAATGAAGGAAATCTGTTTGGTCAAGGAGTTTTTGCAGGTAACCCTCACCACATACCTGGAGATCCTGGATCTCCCGATAGACTCTGTCCAGCTGGATCCTGCTAAACTGCTTGTGCAGCCGGTACATCAGGGTCATGTCAGAAACAGGGTGCACTGCAAGAGCCACTTGGAACTCATCTTCTTCCTCCTTCTCTGGTTCAGTATTCTTGGCCAGTTCATAAGTGTGATAATGCTGGCCCTGAAGCAGACAAAAGCCAGAAAGACTAGCATGGAACTTGAGTTCACAGAGCAGCTTTTCCTCACCCCAGACACACATCTGCCCCTCCTTCCATACTGACTGTAGTACCCAGAAAAAAAACGGGTAAGTTGTCCCTCCCACCCTGCACTGCATTCCCACTTGCTTCTCAGTACCAACATACCCTTTTATCCTGCCTTCAAAACCTTTGAATCAGCAATGCTAGTAAGGCTGAAAATTAAATCTCATGTGTGCTCTCTTCCTTAACATCTCAGCTGTGATTCTGGGCCCCCTCCCCCAATGCTGCCATAGCACAGAGCCCTCTGCAACTCACAGCAGCAGCTCACAAAAAAGCCACTTGGCTATGCAGTAGAGAACAAGTAAAAGTCTGGGCTTTGTCAGGCTCAGCTAACACAAAACTGGAGCAGAGAGGTAGTACCTGGAGCTGGGAAACACAAGTGATGCCAAGGAAATCAATGATGCAACGACCCAGCCACTCATCTGGGCGCACACTGAGGATCTCATTGCGACAGCTGTCCAGGTGTGGGTGGAGCTTAAGCAAGAGGCTACGGGACAGCAGGTAGCCAAAGCCCCCGTGACAGTAACGGGCCTGCTCATCTCCCCCGATGAATTCCTCTGCTCGCCCCAGGTATACATCTTGGTTAATACTCAGGTGTGTCACCAAAGCCTTGATCTGTTCAGCTTGGGCATAGGTATCATCCTGCATGATGTAGAACCAGTCATAGTCAGAACCAAAATGTTGATGGATATAGTTCATGGTCTCATACATGAGCCAAATGGGCCTCTCATCGCCATGGGCCACCAGCACCATGCCATGGGGCACCTTGGCACTGCGCAGCCCAGTGAAGTACAGCAGGCGTGGGAAGTGGTGGGCCACTGTCTTGTTCACTGCCACTGCCAGTGTGTTCAGTGTGGCCTTGGAGGTCAGCACAGCCACAAACAGTCTCTCATGGAATCCCAGTTCTGTCTGGATGTAGCGAGTTCTGTAAAGGAAGTACATACCTACATGACAAACAGCTGGAGGAGAAAAAAAAAAAATCAAAGAATTATGGTAACTTGGGATAAGTCTTTAACTGCTGGAATCTACCCAGGCCAAAAAAGCCTAGTCATAGAGCTTTAAGAGAAGTCTCACTAGCACAAAAATGCCATTTTGTAAAAACACTTGCTTCCTTCAAGGCAGCTACAATCTCACATTATCTAGCTGAGCTAGAAAACTGTGCCAGTGCAATTAAAATTAAAACACCACAGAGCTAACCACTTGGAGCTTAGTCCAAGGTGCAGCTTAGTGGGTATGCTCAATAAAAACACAGGAATGATTGTTGAGAAGTCTCTTGTGCTGGTGGCTGAGGTGTGCTGTGGTACAGCAGCTGCACATGGGGCCCTGGGTGCCGGGAGATCACTGAAGCCCCAGGCCATGATGCAGCAATGGGTGGTGTTCTTTGGCCTCACAAATGGCACAAATCCCTGCAGGACACAGTGAACAATGGGAAGACTCCAGACTAAAAACCACCACTGCACTAAGAGGAACATGAGGAAACATATAATACACAGAGAGTGTGAGGGCACAAAAGTCCAGGGGTCTCTTTGTTCAGGGTCACTCTGCAGAGGCACTGCCCTGAGGTGTTATGATGTTGCTGCACCACAAGTGACATACTTAGAGAAACAAAAGGGACTCTGCTACAGGAAACCTGGGGCCAAGGAAACTTGTCTGGCAGTGTGACCATGGAGTGTGGAAGTAGCTGAGCAAGGCACCTGTTGGGTCACTCAAGCTGTAGCTGCAAAGGAGCCTCGGTCCCAGCAGTGACAGCCTAGGGCAGTGCCAGTGTGATGCCCAGAGTGGCTCCTACATGGTCAGGCAGGAAAACTTCCTTAACACATACACTACGATTAATTGATGAAAATTTTCCTAACAAGCAGATCAGTTAAAACAAGCTTTGAAAAATAATTTAACATGTTCTATTATACATGAGTAACAAAACAACCACAGAATCCCAGAATGGTTTGGGATGGAAGAGACCTTCAACATTATCTAGTTCCAACATCCTGCCACAGGCAGAGACATCTTCCACTAGATCAGGGTGTTCCAAGTCCTGTCCAAGCCAGCATTGGACACTTCCAGGGATGAAGCAGCCACAAGTCCTCTGGGTAACCTGCGCCAATGCTTTGCCACCCTCACAGGAAAGACTTTCTTCACAATATCTAATCTAAACCTACTCCGCTTCAGTTTGAAGTCATGCCCCCTTTTCCCATCACTCCACATCCTCGTTAAACAGTCTCTCTCCATCTTTCTTGGCTGCTCCATTTCCAGTGCTTTAAGGTTACAGCTAGATCACCGTGAAACTTCTCCAGACTGAACAACTCAAATTCCCTCAGCCTTTCCTCCACCTCTCTAATCATCTTGGTGGCTTCCTCTGGATTCACTCCAACAAGTTGATGTCCTTTTTGTGCTGGGGATCCCAGGGCTGGATGCAACATTGCAGGTGGGGTCTCACCTAAGCAGGGCAGAATCACCCTCCCTGTACTAAGAATAAATATTCTCACTCTTCTTGGGCAGTTTTGCTGCTTTTTTTTCTCCTCAGGTTAATTTTCTGAACGTGCCTCTTGCACCCCGTAAGGTAACAATCTTGGCCATTGCCTTGGTGCACCAGGCTCTTACTACACAAGCTATTACAAACGGCAAATTTCACCTTGAATCTGTTCAGTCACGCGAAGATTTAGAACTTCCCACGAGAATATTTTGCTTGAAGGAAATCCAGGCCAGAAAAAACATAACTTACCTGAGCACTTTTTTGTAAGGCTTGTTAGGGTCTCTGTAATACGGCACAATCCGGGGCCTGAAGTCCTCGTGGCCCGGGCCCGGCCTCCCCTCCGCTGCCTCGGGCGGAGCCCCACGGGCGGGCGGCGCGGGCGGGCCCGGTGCCAGACAGCGCTCCTCAGCCGCGCCGTGGCTCCAGGAGGCGCGCAGGAGGCTCAGGCTGCAACCCAGGGAGAGCCCGAGCAGGAGAGGCAGCGCGGGCCGCAGCGCGCTCAGGACTGCGCCCAGGCGCATCGCGGCTGCTACGGCCGGGCCGAGCTCACGGGAAGGCCGCAGGACATGGCGGGCGCGGGGCGCTCGGGCGGCAGCTGTCCTGCAGGACAGCGGCCCCAGGGCTCTGTTACCCGCAGGACGGTAGCAGGACGGAGGGCGGCCCAGAATCCCGGGACGGGGGCGTGGGGAGTGACGGCGGCTCCAGCCCGGCCGCACTCCGCCGCTGCCACCTCACCCACCGCATCGCCCCGCGCGCCTGCGCTTCCGCTCCGCTCTCAATGGTGCCTAGGAGCCGCTCTGGCCGGCGCCGCCGGCGGCTCTATGGTCCCTGCGGGGGCGTGGCCAGGCTGGCGCGTGGCATGCCGGGAGGCGCGGCGGCCGTGCGGACCGCGCTCCCAGGACCGCGCGCCGCCCGGCGCCGGTGANCAACATTATCTAGTTCCAACATCCTGCCACAGGCAGAGACATCTTCCACTAGATCAGGGTGTTCCAAGTCCTGTCCAAGCCAGCATTGGACAATTCCAGGGATGAAGCAGCCACAAGTCCTCTGGGTAACCTGCGCCAATGCTTTGCCACCCTCACAGGAAAGACTTTCTTCACAATATCTAATCTAAACCTACTCCGCTTCAGTTTGAAGTCATGCCCCCTTTTCCCATCACTCCACATCCTCGTTAAACAGTCTCTCTCCATCTTTCTTGGCTGCTCCATTTCCAGTGCTTTAAGGTTACAGCTAGATCACCGTGAAACTTCTCCAGACTGAACAACTCAAATTCCCTCAGCCTTTCCTCCACCTCTCTAATCATCTTGGTGGCTTCCTCTGGATTCACTCCAACAAGTTGATGTCCTTTTTGTGCTGGGGATCCCAGGGCTGGATGCAACATTGCAGGTGGGGTCTCACCTAAGCAGGGCAGAATCACCCTCCCTGTACTAAGAATAAATATTCTCACTCTTCTTGGGCAGTTTTGCTGCTTTTTTTTCTCCTCAGGTTAATTTTCTGAACGTGCCTCTTGCACCCCGTAAGGTAACAATCTTGGCCATTGCCTTGGTGCACCAGGCTCTTACTACACAAGCTATTACAAACGGCAAATTTCACCTTGAATCTGTTCAGTCACGCGAAGATTTAGAACTTCCCACGAGAATATTTTGCTTGAAGGAAATCCAGGCCAGAAAAAACATAACTTACCTGAGCACTTTTTTGTAAGGCTTGTTAGGGTCTCTGTAATACGGCACAATCCGGGGCCTGAAGTCCTCGTGGCCCGGGCCCGGCCTCCCCTCCGCTGCCTCGGGCGGAGCCCCACGGGCGGGCGGCGCGGGCGGGCCCGGTGCCAGACAGCGCTCCTCAGCCGCGCCGTGGCTCCAGGAGGCGCGCAGGAGGCTCAGGCTGCAACCCAGGGAGAGCCCGAGCAGGAGAGGCAGCGCGGGCCGCAGCGCGCTCAGGACTGCGCCCA
>VWZS01001121.1:35722-192412 GCA_013397075.1 Rhabdornis inornatus
GCTTCCCGCGGGGCGGCGGGCACCGAGCGGGCTCCTCGGGGAATGGGCTCGGGCTCGGGCTCGGGCTCGGGCTCGGGCTCGGGCTCGGCAGCTTCTGGACAGCACTCTCGGGCACAGGGTGCGATGGTTGGGGTGTCTGTGCAGGGCCGGACTCGATGATCCTCGTGAGTCCCTTCCGGCTCAAGAGATCATGTGGTTCTATGTGGGTGGATACTGGCATGCTTCTTATTGAGCTATTTATGCGTCGGGGTAACACTCCCTTCCCCGTTTTTGCTCATCTGTTTCATTCTTTGTCGTCACTGCTCTATGGCATTGCCCAAAGGGGTCTTGTGTCAATGCCAGTGACGTTTTTTGCTTCTCGGCTAAGGCACATTTGCCATGGTGTTAGTAGTGATTTTGCTGAGTGAGTGATTTTGCCAGGAGTGCTGGATGCTGACAGGCAGGGTGTCATTCTGCACTGGCACAACCTGGTCTGCCTGCCAAGATCCTCAGTGCCACTGGCTGCTTCAAAGGGCAGCATTTCTCACTGAGGAGTGAAACTGGCCTGTGACAGAAGGTCAGCATGACAGGAAGGATGGTGGTGAGTCTCTGGCACAGGCGGCCAAAGCTGTGGCTGCCCCACTCTTAGAAATGTCCAAGGCTGAACGGGGCTTGGAGCAATNGCCATGCCCTCCGACCTGGCCAAGAAGAAAGCGGCCAAGAAGAAGGAGGCGGCCAAGGCCCGGCAGCGGCCGCGCCGGGTCCCGGACGAGAACGGTGATGCCGGGACGGAGCCGCAGGAAGTCCGGCCCCCGGAGGCCAACGGGACAGTGCTGCCAGGTGAGAGGGTGGCCGGTCCTGTGTCTGACCCGCGTGTCCCAGGGCGGGGGGCCTGGCCGGAGCCGTTCCCGACCGGACTGTGTGCGCTCGGCTGTGTCCCGGGTGAGCGAACCGCAACATTGATGTTCTGATGAAACACCTTGGGCATGGGCTGGCCGGAACCGGGCGGCTGCAGTAGCTGCCGTCGGGACCGCTCTGCCCTGAGGCAGCAGAGCACCCGCGGGCCCTGGGGGCTCCGCATGGCCGTGTGTGTGAAGGATGCCCGTGGCCCTCGCTTGAGGCGTGGTAGTGTGAAGATGGAGGGGGCTGATGGCATTTTCCCCTCTCAGACAGACACATCTTCTGCTACTTGATGCCTAGACCTCTTTGGGGTTTTTTGGGTTTTCGTTTCGTTTGGACTTTTCTTTCTTGCTGCAGAAACCACCGTAGCGTCTGAATTAATTCTCTTCTTACTGCTCTCTGCTCTGACTCTCTGCTCACCTGTTTCTCTGAGACGTTCCTGGTTTGCAGAAACTAAGAGCCTGCCTCTAAAAGAGGTATTGTGCCTGTTAAAGGGACAGGCTTTGCCGAAAGGAGCTGTTGGTCCTAAAGGAAATAGGGCAGGTAACGCTTACAGAGGGAGAGTTTATTTTTGGGCCTTCCTTTACCTCACCTGCAAGGTTGTTCCAAGCTCAACCCGCGGTGCGCTGTGCCGAGAGGCAGTGGGTGTGTGGCCCGGAGCCCCGGGGGGGCGGAGCGGCCGCTGCTGGCCGCGGGTGCCCCGCGCGGTTCGGAGCGCCGGGGCAGGCGGGGGCTCCGGGAGGCCCCGGTGCGCTCCGAGNGTCGTCACTGCTCTATGGCATTGCCCAAAGGGGTCTTGTGTCAATGCCAGTGACGTTTTTTGCTTCTCGGCTAAGGCACATTTGCCATGGTGTTAGTAGTGATTTTGCTGAGTGAGTGATTTTGCCAGGAGTGCTGGATGCTGACAGGCAGGGTGTCATTCTGCACTGGCACAACCTGGTCTGCCTGCCAAGATCCTCAGTGCCACTGGCTGCTTCAAAGGGCAGCATTTCTCACTGAGGAGTGAAACTGGCCTGTGACAGAAGGTCAGCATGACAGGAAGGATGGTGGTGAGTCTCTGGCACAGGCGGCCAAAGCTGTGGCTGCCCCACTCTTAGAAATGTCCAAGGCTGAACGGGGCTTGGAGCAATCTGTTATTGTGGAAGGTGTCCCTGCCTATGGCAGCAGGTTTGGAATTAAATGCTCTAGAAGATGTAACCCAAAGTGTTTTAGGATTCTGTGATTGTATGACTTTCTTGTACTATAGGAGGAGAGGAAGAGGGGAACATGCCAGATGGACATCATAGCTTTGCAGAAAATTAGTAGGGACTGTTTCAATGCTGCTGCTGCTGCTTCTGTATTCTCAGCTTTCCCTTCTTTTATTTTCTAGTCAATTTGTTTTCTGGCCAAGCCTTTTCTTAAGCTCGCAGGCAATACTTTGTATGCTCTGTTCCTAGTCTAGTCCTTCCTGCAGGGCAGTTAGTCGCATCACATTCAGAAAACGGCTCGCTGTTCTAGCTGTTCACTTAGTTCTAATGGTCCTGTTTTATTTAGATGACATTTAGATATTTAGCTGGTAGAAGTTCCTACTAGACCATATATATCCCCCTGCTAAACTGAAAAGCTGAGCGTCATTGCATCTGGGTCTCCTAAACTCCTCTCTAGAAATGAGAGTTGTTTTTGTGGTCCTGGGTCTTTTGGTACAGGGGCTTATGACTTCCCTTGTGCTTGTTAATCAGTAAAACTTCTGGTTTTCTCTACATACAGAGGTGGATGCTCTTACAAAGGAGCTGGAGGACTTTGAGTTAAAGAAAGCTGCTGCCCGAGCCGTGACAGGAGTGCTGGCCTCCCACCCCAACAGCACTGATGTGCATATCATCAACCTCTCACTGACCTTTCATGGCCAGGAGCTGCTGAGTGACACCAAACTGGAGCTGAACTCTGGGAGACGCTATGGCCTGATTGGACTCAATGGGATTGGTAAGCTGAGGGGAAGCAGCATGGCTCCCTGGAGCTCAGTAAAGGTGTCATGCTGGTGAAGTGCAGGTGGGAAGTGCTGGGAACCAGGAGGAGGACTGTTAGACAGACATGGCAGGGACCCAGCAGTTTCTGTTCTCCCATATCTCCACCCAGGAAGGGGAATTACTAGGATTGCTGATAGAAGTCTGAGATTGCATTCTAGATTTCAGCTGTGCTTTTGATCTTTTTTCTGTGGAGAGTTGGGTGAGATTTCTAGGATCTGTTAATCTGCCCGATTCCTGTTTGCCTGATTAGCTTAGTAGAGCCAGTAAACCCGGTGCTGATGGTGTTGATCAAAGAACTTGTACTGTATGGAGGAGTAGATGCACGCTTTGGCCTGACTAGGAAAACAACTATACAGTCCCTGGAGTGTCACTACATTGAGAGATGCAGAATATGGGTGTGATTGGAGAGGTGCAGGTAAGAGTGACCATTTGATTTAAGTTCCAGGTTGTTTAGGGATGAGTGCATTACTTTCCTCTATGTTAGAAGTCTTCAGGATCTGGGATCCTGATACCAGCTGCCAGACCTGGTTAGAAAGCAGAATGTACAACAGAGATAAAGTTCCTCAAATCTGGGCAAGGGCTGAAGTGCAGTGGTTTCTAAAAAGTTTTTTCATGTCTTAGTCCTGTTCTTGGGGTGGTGAGCCTTAGCTAGGAGGGCAATGCTAGCAAGGCAATGGGCTCTGCTGTGGCTCCAATTCTTCCGGCTTCTTGGGAAAAAAAAATCCCCAGGATTTTCTTTGGTTAAAAAGGGAAGGAGTCACACTGGGATCTGAGTGTATCTCATCTGTTTAACTGTGACGTTATATCTCACTGAATCCAGCAACTAATTGTGATTATCTGCACACAGGGAAATCCATGCTTTTGTCAGCTATTGGGAAGCGAGAAGTACCCATCCCAGAGCACATTGACATCTATCACCTGACCCGAGAGATGCCTCCCAGTGACAAGACCCCTCTGCAGTGTGTGATGGAAGTGGATACAGAGAGGGCCATGCTGGAGCGAGAAGCAGAACGTTTAGCTCATGAAGACGGTACAGCTTCTCAGAGTCCCAGGGGACGTTTCCTCCATTTCTTTCCCTACCAAAGAAAATTTGGGTTCCTTGGGGAAGTTTTCACATGTTGTGGTACCTATTTCCCCCAGCTGCCCTGTACTAATGGGGATGGATGACACTTCTTTGGATGAATTATTTCATGCGGCATCCGAAATGTCTCAGGCTTGGATATGGAGGGGGCTAGACAGGGGTAAAGCAGAGGAACTGTGAGGTTTCCCAGCTGTGCAGCAGTGCAGCTGAGAATCCTTTGTAGGCAGAGGTGCTGACCAGAAGGCTCTCTTTCAGCGGAATGTGAGAAACTCTTGGAGTTATATGAACGCCTGGAGGAGCTGGATGCTGATAAGGCAGAAGCACGGGCCTCACGTATCCTTCATGGCTTGGGGTTCACGCCAGCCATGCAGAGGAAGAAGCTGAAGGACTTTAGTGGTGGCTGGCGAATGAGGGTGGCTCTTGCCAGGTGAGTGGAATAGTGCCACCTGCCTCCCGTGAGAATGCATGCCTGTAGAGCCACAGACAGTTCTAAGAACTCAGAGCAGAGTTGAGAGGCTTTGGATTGCCTACACTTACCCTGTGCTGCCATCCCCCCTGTCCTTGCAGAGCGCTCTTCATTCGGCCTTTCATGCTGCTGCTCGATGAACCCACAAACCACCTTGACCTGGATGCCTGTGTGTGGTTGGAGGAAGAGTTGAAAACGTAAGCAGGGAGGAGTTTGCTGCTTCTGTGGGTTGTGCTTTTCTGCTTGTCAGCATGTGAGCATGAACATCTTGTCAGCACGTAAGCAAGTTCTGCAGGAGTAATTGTGTAGTTCTTGTGGATGCATAACTGTGTTGCAGTACCAGTGACACCTTCTTCTTGCTGCTATGTGAGATTCTTTGATGCAAGGGTAAAGAATTCAGCTAATTTCCCTGTCTTGCTGGCACTGAAGAAATGAGAAATTCTGGTTTGTACTCCCAGGTTAAAGGTGCTTCCTTGAAAGCCAGGAGCAGGCCTTGGCAGCCTATGTACCAGCATTGGGTACTGTACCAGTAGTATGAGCTTTCCAGACATTGCTGTCAGCTCTTCTTCCTGCCCACCATTTCTCTGTTTTCACAGAACTGTAGTATCTGAGTGTGTTGCTTTCATCTTTTGCTAGTATGTGAGATAACTGATTTTCGTAACAAAGGTAAAATGTTAGGGTGTAAGGCAGAAAGTTTAGGAACAGTTAGGATGCTCAGGCTATGGGGTGTGCATTAAAAAACTGTATTGTGAGAAGGCTTTGCCTTTGCAGAGGTTTTTCCATCAGCTGTGTCAATTGAACCTTTTGCATCCTTGCTTTAGAAGTGAGGTGCTTTAGAAAGAAACTTTGAACCTCTTTTTGGGAGGCTTAACCCCTCATTGTCCTGATTTGGAGCAGAGCTAGATGCGGTGTGTGTAACGGATGGGAGTCTGTACTGAGGGGAAAGTAAGCAGCAAAGGTTGAAACTTCTTAGAAATGTGATGCCAGTGGAGTCAGCTGCGTCAGTGACACAAGTCACCTGCCACATAGGCAGCCAGCTCTGGGCTTTTCGTGATAACAGGCAAAGACTATATAATGGTGCAGGCTGCTTTACTACAGTGAAAACTGTTGGCAGGATTTACTCACTGCAGCTGGTTGTAGCTGCTTTACTGCCGATTTTCCAGAGCATGCAGATAAAGACTTTGTCACCATCAGGGCCAATGAACAGGATTTCTTTTCCTAATTTCGTTTCTAATAACTTACGTGGTGTCACAGGTTCAAGCGGATCCTTGTGCTGATATCCCACTCCCAGGACTTCCTGAATGGCGTCTGCACCAACATCATCCACATGCACAACCGCAAACTGAAGTACTACACGGTGAGTAAACAGAGCCCCGTGTAAGCAGCAGGAACAGGGGCTGCTCTCTGTGCACGTCTGATGTCCCATGCTCTCTTTCCAGGGAAATTATGATCAGTATGTAAAGACTCGCTTAGAACTAGAAGAAAATCAAATGAAGCGATTCCACTGGGAGCAAGATCAGATCGCTCATATGAAGGTACCAGCCTAGCTGCATGAGCACCCTCCTACCCTTTAGTGGGCATCCCTGCCCTTTGTCAACCTTATCACCATGGCTTTTGGCTAACTCTCTTTTTGCAGAATTACATTGCACGATTTGGCCATGGTAGTGCGAAGCTGGCCAGGCAAGCTCAGAGCAAGGAGAAGACCCTTCAAAAAATGATGGCTTCTGGCTTGACAGAGAGAGTTGTGAATGATAAGGTAGGATCAGACATGGGATTGCATCTAGAGATCTGTATTTGAAACCTGGACTACAGGAGTAGAAGGGTCTTCAGCAGACAGTAGGAATGGCTCACAGAGCTGGTAGCAAGAACGAGATGCCCTTCCTCATGCCAAGGATCCCTGTGCTCAGCATGGAGTAATGCTGAACAATGAGGAGGAGGAATTTCCTAGGGGAGAGAAGTAGAGTTGTCATATCAATAAGGCTATTTTGCAGATACAGAAATCAGAAAGGAATGCCTAGGGCTCGTAGGAGATGGGAGAGGATGCTCAGTGCAGCTTTTACTTGTGTAAAGAGTACAAACTTTTGTAAAAAGTACAAACATTTGGTTCAAAGGGAAAGAAATAGAGATTTGTTAGCCAGCAGATGAGCTTGCAAGCAGCTCATGAGAATAAATCTGAGTTGCAAGAGTGGCTTATGAAAAGTCACAATCTGGTGCCTCGGTCTACAGCTGATGATGGTAGTGAGGCATGGTTATAGCAGAATGACTGGGCTGTCCTGTGTTTCGGGGTGTCTCACAGCTGGATATTCTGTGTTAACAGACTTTATCGTTCTACTTTCCACCCTGTGGGAAAATTCCCCCTCCTGTCATCATGGTGCAGAATGTCAGCTTCAGATACACGAAGGATGGGGTGAGTATGGGTGTATGTATACAGAAATCGTGTATATTCCTGCCTTGTTTGGGAGTGGGAGACTTTTGGCTGAGCTTCCTGAGGGGCCTGCAGTATATGACTAAGGGAGCAAAGTTCTTGGCAGTGCTAATGCTGGGCCTGCTGGTGACAGAGCATTACAGGTGCAGCAGGGAGGTTCTGGAGAGTACTGAAGCGTAATGTTTCATGGTTTTTGTGGTTTGCAGCCATGGATCTACAATAACCTGGAGTTTGGGATTGACCTGGATACTCGTGTAGCTCTTGTTGGACCCAATGGAGCTGGAAAGTCAACACTGCTGAAGCTGCTCACGGGAGAGGTTTGCTCCTCACATTGTCTGCCCTGCTCTGGGCCTTTACTTTTGGGATAGTCTTCAACAAAGTGCACTTGTTTGCCAGAACACCCTGGTCCAAGCCTTAGAAGTCCTATGGTCTTGTTGAAACATAGGGCTTTTTCTCTTATATTACCTGTTCAGACTGCCTCCCCTGTGCCAGACTGGAGATGGCTGAATTCTGTATTTCTGGCATACTGCAAGAGGAGAGATTTCCTGGTGAAATTATTTTATTTTCTCCTTCTAGCTGCTGCCCACGGATGGGATGATTCGCAAACACTCACATGTGAAGATCGGTAGATACCACCAGGTACTCCCAACAGGAGCCCCCAGGGACAGGGAAGGCTGAGGAAAAAGCTGTCAGGAATGAGGAAACCTTGCCCCTCTAGTTCTGCTTCCAAGGCCTCTCCCACTGCTGCCTTTCTTTGTCTGGAGATGGGGGAAGGAACTGTTCCATGGAATGGTCTCCAGATCATGTTCTTACCCTGCAAAGAGGCTAGCTGTGGTCCTTTGTGCTCAGTCTCCCACCTGCTATGGCAGAGCTGGTTGCCTTGTGTTTTGTGGTGGACAAACGTCCTAGTCTGAAGCAGCATTCCTGTTCCTGAAATGGAAATTATTCCCTAAGAGTTTGGCACAGAGGCTGTCTTGTGGGTGGGGTTATTGGCTCCTGTGTTCTGCCACTCATCTGGTACCAGAGGGGTGCAAGGGAGGTAGTGCTTAGGGCCATGAAGTGGTTGGCCTGCACAGCCTGAAGCTGACTTTTCTTCTCTGTTAGCACTTGCAAGAGCAGTTGGACTTAGACCTCTCACCTCTGGAGTACATGCTGAAATGCTACCCAGAGATCAAGGAGAAGGAGGAAATGAGGAAAATCATTGGCAGATATGGTCTGACAGGGAAGCAGCAGGTGAGTGTGAGCTGTTGAGGTTTGCTTTTTGTTTATCAGGGGAGTAGAGGTTCTGTGTTTTCTGTTACTCTGCTGATACCTGACTGTGATACTGTATGCAGCGTGGCACACCGCAGCATCAAAATGCTTTTTCCATCTCTGCCTTTGAAATTAGAGAAATAAAAAAATAACTCATGGCTCATGGGAACTTTCTTTGGATCACAGCAATGGGTGGATTGGAAGGAGTGACCCCCTCAGACTCCAAGTGAAAAGAAAGCAGGTTCTGGTATAGTGCTAGACCTGAACATGTTTTAATTATAATTTGAACTGTCTTGCTTCTCTCTTATTTCTGAGATGAATACCAGGCAGAAGCGTTAGAAGATTCTCAGCTGTTTGTAGGGTCCACTTGGTTCAGACGAGAGTGGGCTCACCTATAGTGCTCTAAGTCCAGGCATGACATGCTCTTGTACATGACACATCCTGTGTGTGACAGTTGACCACATGGCTGCAGTTCAGCGTTGATTTTTACGTTGGTTTTGCCCATTTGTCACTGCAGAAGTTTACTTGGTTTGTTGTGTCAGTGAATACCAGTCAGACCAGTTAGCTGTCCTTACACACCTTGGCACAATCTGGTCTTTGCTGTGTACAGTCCTTCAGAAGCCCCTGGAATTCCCTTCTTCCCTGGCTGGGAGAAGGTTAGTGTAGGTATAAGGCTGATTGAACATTTGTCCTCTTGTGTCGTGGAGCTGCTGGGAGCCCAAGGTGAGACCCGAGTGATTTGGGTTGGGGTGACAGGCTGTCACGTCACTGCAGAGCTGCAAGCCATGTGTGTGTTGGGCAGGTGAGCCCCATCAGGAACCTCTCTGATGGGCAGAAGTGCCGTGTGTGCTTTGCCTGGCTGGCCTGGCAGAACCCTCACATGCTCTTCCTGGACGAGCCCACCAACCACCTGGACATAGAAACCATAGATGCACTGGCAGATGCTATCAATGAGTTTGAAGGAGGAATGATGCTTGTCAGCCATGACTTCAGACTCATCCAACAGGTAAGAACAGTTGTGAGTTTTGTCAGAGCAGCTTTCTAACATTTTTGTAATTAAAACAAGGTGTTTTCAACTGACTGGCTCTTACGCATCCCAAAAAGATGGGCGAGTGAAAAACAAATCATGATTCTCTTACTGTGTTCATGTTAAACAATTACTGAGCTAGCCCAGGATAACATCAAGTACTTAAAATAAAATGAAAGCCATCACAAATGTCAAGTGCTGATCTATCAACTATAGCTTTGGTTGAAAGTTCAGGTATGATTTTATTTTTCACTGTGATAGATCCAAGTAGTTCAGGTGAAGATATACTTTTGTTTCAATTACGCATATAGCAAGAAAGGCTTTTCATCTTGGTCCATGAACAAAATAAAAAATACAGAGTGGCATAGGATTTTCATTTCTAAAATCTTGTCTAAATTATGCAGGAAACACCAGGGAAGCTGTTTCCCTGTAGGTACTTTTCTTTGGTAGTCTAAATGTGAAAGTTATCGAACCTTCCTTGCCAGACTTCTGAGAGTAGTTTTTAGTTGACTTTACAGTTTTGGTAAGATTATAAAATTTTGTGCTGCAAACCCATCTCTTCCTCCCCCTCCGCCTCCTCTTCCTCCTCGTGTGTTTGCTCTCAGGTCGCACAGGAGATCTGGGTCTGTGAGAAGCAGACAATCACCAAGTGGCAGGGGGACATCCTTGCCTACAAGGAGCATCTCAAGTCGAAGCTGGTGGATGAGGACCCGCAGCTCACCAAACGGACCCACAACGTGTGAGCTGAGGAGCCCCAGGCCGTGTTCTCGTGGGGCTGGCGGTGGCCACAACTCGCCTGCCCGCGGCAGGAGCAGAGCTGCTGCTCCCTGCGCCTGTGTTCTAGGATTGCTGCAATACTGCTTCCCCTCCACTTGCCTTGCACCTCTATGTCTGGACAGAGCTGTTCTCTCCTCATCTGGCTGCGTTTGGGCAACTGTTTCCTTGTTTAGACGATGTCCCATCTGAGCCAGGCCTTGGAATCTGTTGCTTGGGGTCACAACAGTGGCCGTCGGGGTGTCCAAGCTGCAGTGATACACAAGTGGAGACCCCAGTCCAGCTTCTCCTGCCTTTTCCTTCCCGATTTCTGCTTCAGTTTAGATACTTCAAACTCCTCTGGCCTTGGTTTGTTTTTAACTATTATTTAACAGTGTAATTAACAGTTCTGCCCGAGAATCCATGAGTCAATAAAGAGAGAAAAACAATCTTGTCTTGTTTTGCGAGCCGTGGTAGTTGGGGTGTGCTGGGATGAGTCAGCAAGTGCTGAGCTTTGAGTGAGATGAGCCCTTCCTGCTAAATGTTCAGTTCCTCACTACAGCCAAAGCTGTGACCAGAACTTGAGAGATGTGAAGTGGTGAGTACTGAGTTGTGGGGGCACTGAGCAGTGAGCAGAGTCCTCATACCTAGGGCACCCCTGCTCAGCCAGACTGAACACTGCACTTCAGTGAGTCACAGAACAAGCCACGAATGCTTCTGTTGTGGACAGTGACAGACACACTTGAAGTGTTCTGAATGTTAGGACAGGGATCTATGGAACACCAGCATGTGTTCTCACCAACACAGTGGCTCAGGTTTGGCGTTTTGCTTCACCTTCAATTTTCTGAGGAGACTCAATAATGTAGCAGTTTGGGACTATTAATTAGTTCCCCATTCCTTGCAGGTTTAACTAAAGACTAATCAACTGAACTTTACTTTTATTTTTGTTCTCAATAACAGATTTTTGAAAAAGTCCGTGTTCAAACCTCACCCTGAGCCACAGAAGCTTGAATAAAATACATTTTTAATTTATTATTAAAGGGTACTAAAGAGAAAGAGAGGTAGCAGACTGAACCTAATAGCTTTTTTTGATCATGAGTTTTAATTACCTCTGACACGTGAGAGTGGCAGCACTGGTCACGGGAAAGGTTCATGTAGCCCAGCAGCCCATCCAGCACACAAGTGGCTGGGTGAATGGAAGGACAGGACAAACGAAGGAATTGTGCTCCCATGCAGTGCGTTCTTTGGTGCCAACTGACTGGCTTTGACTTTTTGAGTAGGGTATTTCCTTATTTTTCTTTCTCAAAGGGCCCATCCAAGTTGTGACTGCTGCTGTGGAAGCACTGAGTGTCATCTGTAGGACAAATGTCACAATGGGAGCTGCTTCCAGTAGATCAAATAGGACTTTCAGGTTTTTCACCAGTTCTAGCAATGATCTGAGAGGAGAAAAATAATATGTATTCTGGGAAAATAATGCCAATTAGTGTAAGTGCTTCTAAGTTCTGCAGAAAGGTCTAGATGACAGTAAATGTGACTTGGATGAATATCTCACAGTGGAGGACTTGGAAGTTACCAGGTAGAGCTAGGGAGTGAAAACTCGCAGGGAAGTGATTACTCGAAAGACTGATGTGTCACAAGTTAAACAGATTGTTGCATGTCTGTTTATGTGCGTCCGTTTGTTCTGCTCTCGAGGCTGTAGGATGTGTTGGTGAGTTGGAAAAGGTGAAGTAGCTCTGAGAATGGTGAGGTCAGAGAGTCCTGACTGAAGCTAGGGCTGTTTGTCCTGTGCTTTTCCTTACCAAAGATTTGGCAACAATTTACTTCAGTACATTTCAGATTTGGGGATAATAAATGCAGGATACAATCTTTCACTGAGTTCTTTGGGAGTGGTAAGTCCTGAGAATGGCCTGGGGACACTGGGATGACAGCCAGCATGGCAGGCACTAGCTGGAGGGTTGTAGCTCATGGAGCCAAGAAGAGCACAGTTACTTGTCTGCTGCTGCAGAGAGAGGAACTTCCCAGACGCAGACAGGTCTCTGATGTATAAACAAGGATTGCAGATACGTGTTTAAAGCAAAAGCAGCTGTAGCTGTACTAGGGGTCAGAGTAGGCCAAGGCTTGTAAAATGAAATCTATAAATGTGCTTTATCAGCCTTGATTTAACCTTGATTTGTTCTGTAGTGACAGTTTGTTGGGCCGTGCTGAAGCAGCTGTGGCCAACAGATGTTCTGGAGCACTGATTTCAGAGACCACCACAAGCTGGGACAGTGCCACTTCAAGCTGTTTCAGCTGAGAATTTTCTGGTTTTGCAGAAAAGCAAAACTATCGATAAATTACAAGAATTGCTCCTCAGTTGCTAGGACGATCGTTTGTGTAAAGGAAGCGACCTGGTGCCTGGACAGTCACATTTGCCTGTTATCCCAAAGAAAGGTTGGTTCTAACACAGCCACAGCCAGAAGTGGCAGGTGCAGGCTTGTGGGATTCCCTTGTGTGTGTGCTGCAAGTAGATCCATGCACCACAACAGCAGCAGCAGGACGAGTCAGGCCCAGAACACGGCAGCGTGTGCAGCCTCTGGCACATGCGGTCCAGGGAAGCAGATGGCAATTCTCCAAACCTGAGAGTTCAGTGCTGACTGCACTGCTCAGTGGATGAGCCTCCATCCTTGGTGTGTAAAGGCTCCCTGTGGCTAATGCTGACTGACCAATTGCTGCTCCTGCACCAGTGGGCTCCCTTCCAACTAAATGGGGTTTTTTAGCAAAGACAGCTGTGTGTTCATCACTGTGTAATGCTGTGTATCACAAACAGGGTGGCAGCTGGGGAGGGACACAACAGCCCCCAGCTCCTTCAGCACAAGAGTCCCTCCCTGTGTGCTGTGACCTGAGGCCAAGGTAGCACAGCTCCTGTTACAAGGAGGGTGGTGGAATGTCCTTCAGTCTGGGGAGCCCTGTACTGTTCCTTGACAACACACAGCCCCTTACGAAGCACAGGTGGTGATGTCCCCTGCTCCTCACTCCCAGTATTAGTCACTCCTGTTTCGAGAGGATCCCACCAACACATATCTTCACAAGCCCATTCTTCACAAAGGCACTGACATAACCATTCCAGCCTGATCACTAATGTTTCAGTTTCTGGGAGCAAGGACCTCGCTGTGGCACTGATCCCCCTTGCAGCTGTGACTTTGGCTCTTTCATTGCAGCTCGCTCCCCTTTGCAGCAGCTCTGCCGGCCGTGCAGCCGTGCTCTCGGAGGGATAGGGATGCTGAGGAGCAGCTGGAGCTGCAGTTCTCCTTCTGCCCTGGAGATGGGTGTCTGTGACTACCTGATCCCAGATCCATCTCTGCGCTGCCAGCAGGCTGCCTGGGAATGTACAGCTTCCTCCGGCACCCCGGCCCTCCTGGCATGGACCTGGCTGGGGGAGAAGCTGTTGATTCATGGTGAAGTGACAGGCTGTGTCCTGGAGCTGTCGGGTGAGCCCCAGAGGAGAAAGGGTTTAAAGGTACTTGATTCTCCAATACTCCACTTTTGCATCCTGCTTCGTGTCACACTCCCCTTGAAGAATGGAGTTGGAGATTGGCCCCACGTTTCTCCTACTCCATCCCTGCATTTCCTCGGAGATGTGACAGGTAGTACAGCTGCACTAAGACTGAGAGGCAGGAGGAGGAGGCTGCTCTTGGAGTGAGGGAGTTCCACACTGAACCAGCCCACATCATCCCTTTTCCACTTCCCATACGGGGGGTGGGTTCATCTATTGCTGTACAGGGATCCTGATGCTTTTTTCCCCAAATTACCCCTGGAGCTTCCCGGGGTGCCTGCACAGGGTGTCACACACGGTTGTCTTTTCCTGGGGTACACCCTGTGTTAGCTGATGAGCTTTGTGAGGACCATGCTTCAGCTCAGCTGCTTTCACACTGGGATTGTGGCTCCAGCCAGATACGGGAGAAGCTGCTTTTAGGCTCTGCCACCCAGTGGGGATTCACAGGGTACTGGTCACTGTGAGAACAACTCAGAAGTACTCAGGTGACATTAAAAGCAAAACTTGGAGCCTGTGCAGGCTCTCTTCCAAAGTGTCTTGGGGCTGCCTTGCTCCATGTGAGTCTGCCTTTGTCCGAGTCTGCCTGTATCTTCCCAAGTCTCACAGCAAGTTTTTAGTGTTGCAAAACTGCATCACTGTCATGTTGCATGTCCCTGGCCCCACGTCTATATTCTGACTAAGCTGTGCATGTCCTTCAACTTCTCAAAAAGAGCAGTATAATGCTGAATGAGCATTCATGAAAATATCACCAATGCCTGTTTTCCTTTCTGCAAGAGAGCAATGGCTTAAGAGCTTTCTCTCACACAGGAGGCAGAGCATCCCTGAGCTCTGTTATGACGGGAGGGAGATTTTTGGGCAGTGGAGGCTGGCAGCAGTGTGCAGACCTGTGTGTGTTCCTCTTGCCATGCCGTGTCCCTTGGCAGCCGTGTTGCCAGGTGGCTGCTCTGGTGCCTCATTAGACTCCGTTCCAAATAGCAGAGGCAGGAGCAGTTCAGCACACGGAGGGAAATGAGCTGGTGATGGATAGCCCTGGTGATGCCAAAGCTGTTAAAAGATGAACCTCTGATGTACAGCCGGGGTTCCAGCAATGGGCTTTCATCCTCTCTGTGCTCCACTGCCAGTGTGTGGGGATGGTGCTGCTCTGTGCCACTTCCCTTCCCTGTTTACTCTGAGGCTGGCTGTTGTCCCCGAGCGCTGGCAGCTTGTGGTGGCCTCAGAATCCCTGCATGGAGGAAAGGAGAGGGGTGATGATCCAGGGTCAGGTAGGCACTCCCTCATCAGCAGATGCACTGCTGTCTGAAGCCCTGCTGTCCCTGTTGCTGCCAGTGCTGTAATGGGACCGAGGACCCACAGCACCCTTGGAGCTGTCTCCCTTCTCCCCAGCAAGGGTTGCTACAAATAGTTTGTTTCCTTGGGTTTTTCTCTCTTTTCATGCTCTGTTTGCTCTGGATTCTTGGATGTAACCAACAATAATGCTGCTTTCTTCATCTCCCCTGCTCAGGATTGTGCTTGGGGGTGTGGGAGGTATTCAGACCAAGTGGAAAAGTAAATCTCGTGTTGTAACCATAACTTCCAGGGCCATGTAGAGGGGGTCTGGAGGCATGCTTGTTCTCGTCCTGTCCTCTCCCTGCGTAGCTCTGTATTACCTGATGCCAAACTGGGCAGAGAGAAAGACCTGCTCCCTGACATGGAGCCCTGGGGGCTGGCTCACAGTGCCCCTGTGCCTGGAAGCTGTTCTCGGGCTGGAGCTCACTGGGATGGGGACAAAAGCTGTGTTCTCACATGAGCAATGTGCATCGGCCTGGGCTCAAGACAGGTACCAGTGGTGCCCTGTTTGGCCTCCAAGGAAGAGGAGGAGGATACTTCCATGTGGCCCCACGCAGGGTGTGGGGCTGGAGAAGAGGATGACACGGCCCCATGAGGAATGGCTGCTGCAGGCCACACGCCGTTTTCCCATTAGTGAGTGTTTAGTTCAGCGTTTTAAATAATTGTGTCCTCGGAATGATATTTAAAATCCATTTGGGAGGCAATGAGGCGGGAAAGTGCTTGTGCCATTGTGATGACGCTGCGCAGGCCGTGCCACACATGCATATTACAAACTCGTTACAGGCTCGTCTCCACACATGCTGCTCCCTCCCCACACAACCTCGCTCTGAGGCTCTCAAGGCATCTCCCCCACCATGGCTGCAGTGCTCAGCCCGATGGAGACATTCATTTGACAAGATGGTGTCCTCTGGGGTGAGAGATAAGGCATGACCAGGTCATGGCATCTGGGTGTTGTCCATGGGAATAGAGGTGTGTGGGGCACGCCGGGTGATGGAGCTGTTGTTCAGGTGTCCTGGCCTTCACCTGTGCTCACTTTCTCACCAGCCCTTGGACTTGTGTCACTGCAGGTTCCTCACCCTGAAGCCCGGGGGCTTTCAGCTGCTGTGCTCTGGGCACTGTTGGAGGAGTTGTGTCAGCTATCCTAGGCTGGCTCTGGAGCTGAGGACAAGCCTGTGCTCCTGGATGTCCAGGGAGATGCATGAGCTGGAGGGACTGGGAGGGAGCTGAAGGAGCAGCAGCAGCAGCAGTGCTTCTGTGGGTGCTGGTTATTGGCTGCCTGGCCCCGCTGCTCTTTCTGTTTCTGTTCTTCTCTGACTGCTGTGTGGGCACCCTCTGCTGCCCTCTCAAGCCATGCAAGATAGAAATCCTGTATGGGAGGACAAGGCAGTATTCAGTCCCTATCCTGTTCTTCCTGATCATGTTCAGGCCCTCCTAGCTGTGTTTTTTCTCAGTGCTATCTTGTGACCAAACATTAGTGGGGTGAGGACAAAAGCTCCAGGTGTACTTAAGGACATGTCGGACTCTGACATTTCTGTCTCTTGCTCTGTGACCCAGCTGGCTGCTCTTCTGGATAGAAGATCTGCTCTTCTGGATAGGAAGCGGATCACTCTGATACCCTTTTCTTTGCCTGCACCTGAGGGTTCTCAGTGCTCTCCATGTCCCTGTGGACTTTCCTACTTGACACCTGTGGATGCTGGGCTTGGAGATGCTGGAGGTGGCTGCTTGTGTTTTGTGGGGTTTGGGGTGGTTTTGTTTTTTTTGTTTCTTTCTTGGTTTTTGTTTTTTGTTTTTTGGGTTTGGTTGGTTGGTTTTTGTTTTTGGTTTTGTTTTTTGTTTTGTTTTGTTTTGTTTAGTTTTGTTTCCTTGTGGGTTTTTTGTTTGTAGTTTTGGGTTGATTGGTTGGCTTGAAGCGGTTTGAGGGATCTTTTGTTGTTAACCATGAGAATGGGAGAAGATGTCCAGGGTAGCTGGTGCAGTCAGGAATGTGCAGACCCAGGTCTGGGAAATGCTAAGTGTGAAGAGCTTGCCTGCCCTCAGCCAGCATGCAGGGGATAATGGGGTGGGGGTCACCCGTAGTCAGGGTGTTCCTCCCAAAGGCCTTTCCTGGATGGTCTTGGGTGCATGAATAGTGCTGAGTGGGAGGGGTTAGTTTGAGATTCTGTTCCTAAGCCCATAGCTGGGGGAGAACGATGGCATTGGTTCCAGTGGTAGGAACAGCACGAGTTGTAAAGACAAGTTGGAGAGGAACTAAGAGTTCTTAGCTTCTCCTTTTCCTCATCTCTTAGGGAACCCAGACTTCCTGTACTCAAAGTTCCCCAAGTCAGGGCTGTTGCTCTGAGCCCCTCACCTGGCTGGAAGCTTGGATGTGGATTCCACAGTGGAGCTGGAGATGCAGCCACTGCATCCTTCAGGAGAGCAATGTGCTCCCAATCCAACACCAGTGGGATGCTGCAGGTGCTCACTAGCACAGAGCATCAGTGCAGTGGCAATGGGAATATCTAGCACGATCCCAGTCCTGGGACTGGTTCATGGACCCTCTTCAGCTTCAAGATTCTTATATAACTGTTTTCTTTGCTCTGGAAACCGCTGCCAAAAGGAACACAAGCAAAGTCTGGCTCCCTGTTTGACCAGCACCTCCAACCACACCACAAAGAACTTGATCCCAGTTTGGGACCAATGTGACAGGGTAATCTGTGTTGTACCAGCTGCTTTTCTCAGGGCTCAGGCTCACCTCTCTGCCCTTCTGTGTCCTGCTCAGCCCTGTGGGCAGCCAGCCTTGCTGCCCTGGGGAAGGGGTTGATCCCAGAGCAGTGTGTGGTACTTGTGAGCGTCTTTTGGTCCCTGTGGAGTTGCCTGTGGGGAAGAGCCCTGTCCTTAGTCCTTTGTGACTTCTGACATCGAGTCTGATCTAGGCCTTTCCCAATCTCCCCCTCACCCACCCAGCTCTCTGCCACGGCTGTTCCCCCCTTGCTCTGCTTCTTTCTCAGTGGCACTGCTGTGTGGAGCAGGGGCTCCTTGCAGAGCAAGCAAACACTGAGAGAGTGTTTCCAGGCTGCCCGCCACCCCTGTCCTGTGCCTAGTCTGTGCTGGTGATTACATCTAGCAGCTGAAAATAAGCTCTTGGAAGAAGGGGAGGTGGTGAGGAGTTGCCAAGCCAGGCTATTTATACTGGGTGATTCAGGCCCGTGCCTGAGTCCAGCCAGATGCAGAGGAGCTGGAACCCAGGGGCAACCTGCAAAGGAGAAACCCTTGAACAAGAAGAGGCTCTTTGCTGCAATAGCTCACTTACTGTGTGGCTCAGATTTCTCGGGTTAGTTACCTGTGATGGACTGCACCTTCCCTCTCTGCTCTGCCACGCAGCGCTCGCTGCAGGAGGCTCGGTGGAAGAATTCCCACAGTGTGAGGTCCCACCACAGTGAGCACAGCCTGAGCCCAGATGGCTCAGGACACCAGCACAGCCACCTGGAGCCACTGGAGTGCCGGGATCTGCTGGTCCAGAATGCACTCTTCACCGGAGACCTGGACATGGTGCAGAAGTACTTCACCAAGGGCGCAGCCGTCGATCTCGTCATTGAGACCAGGGGCGATGTGCTGCGCTGGACCAGCACTAAACGTGGTGGGTATGAAGGACTGGGACATTGGGGGATAGAAAATGCCCAGGATGGGGTCCAAAGATAGGGCTCAGGCACCTGAGAATTATGTTGAGGGGAATCCCCAGTGGTGGAAAAACAGTGAGGGAAGAAGGACTTGGGAAGAACAGCTTTAGTGCGAGGAAGGAAGTTTCCAAGGCTGTACAACAAATAGTAGCAGCCTTGTTAAAGGTGGCATGAGGCAGATCTACTGGGAAATAATGAGAATAGGGCCCCTGGAAGACTTGCTGGAGAAGCACATCCTCAGGACTGTGCTGGTAGAGATTGCTGGGGTGGATGTGAAATATGTGTGAAGTGGGGAGCATGCATAGGTGAAAAAGCATCAGAATGCTGTTCTGTTCCATGAGATAGATTTGACAGGGGGAGCAGAAATCCAGTCTACGAGAAAGACGGTGCGAGCAAACTTTCCTCAGTGACAGGAGTTAGGAGCTGATCATTCTTGGTGTTTCTTTCCATCTGTACATCCCACTGTAACTCGTCCAGGCACATCTTGGGGCTACCACACATGCTTCCACACTCTGGTTCCTTTTACTTACCTTCTCACCAACAGCATCTATGAGCTCCTCAGTAAGCAATGCAGGGTATTCAAGGGAGAGGTGTGCTGGGCAGCCTGCACGTGCCCTTGTTCTTGCTGCTGTCAATTAGAGATATGGTGCAGGCAGGCTCGCAGAATTCAAGAGCGTCAAGTGAGGAAAGGTCCTTAACTGTACCACCCTCCTCTACAGAAGGCTGGTGACAAAAGCCACCCATACCAGAATGGAAGAGCTGTTGATGGAGCTGCTTTCCCAGAGAAGCAGGCCAAATGTCCTCGTGCTTAGTCAGACAGCAGCGTTTTGTGGAGATCCACTGCAGCAAGAGACAAACAGGGTACGTGGGCTTGCAGATGCACATGCTGCTACTTTAGAGAGGTGAAGATTATTTATTGAGTTGCAAGATTTGTACAACGCAGGTTTTGAATTGTTATGGTTTACTTAGGAATGAAATCACTAAAGGTATTACCCCTTATGTAACTGAGACCATTTGTTAGTAAAATAAGAATTGGGTGTTGTAACTCCTGTCTTATGCTAGGCTGCAGACACTGGAGCAGCCAGTCTCTCGCTTGTAAAGGTTTGTGCCCCAGAGAAAATGGAACAGACAATGTAAAACAACCTCATGCAGAAATTTCTCCAATCAATAAAGTTTCAAGACATAAAAAACCCAACCAAACAAGATCATTCATCAAGCACAGAGCAAAAATGTGCTGTCAAATTTATCAGATAAGAATACAGAACAGAAACCAAAACAAACCTTCATGCTACCTGAGGCTTGTCTCTCTATCTCACAGACCATGTGCATTCTTAGAACTGACTCAGTGACCCTAACAGTAGGTTCCAGTGATCTTGTCCTTCCCACAGCACCTCGTTGGTATTTTAAGGTGCCCAGAGGAAGTGTAAACTGTCTGGTGTCACTTACACAGCTTTCTGCCTCCCTGGTGCATGACTGGGAACCTCAAGCTCTCATGGGATACCTGCTTATATCCTTGGGCAAATAGAGGGTCCTGTCAGGTGAGAACATCTGCCAGGGGCTTCCCTTTCTTTACCCCTCTGCAGGCTACATTTTAGTCAGACAAGGTGGAGTCTGCACACACAGAGCAAACTGGATACTGTCAGTATAGAACTTGCCCATTTATTCTCATTACTGAGGAGGGTAAAGTTTCCTGTCTTACACTCTGCTCTGATCCCCTGGTAATTGTTGCTTGGTGGTCTGTTGGGGTCACTTAACCTGGTGTTTAGCTGCATGATCTGAATAGTTCCATGACACAAAATTAAACTGAACTCTACCAGCCTTCCATGCAGTTTGACATGTTCCCTAGATCACATGGTGTGAAGAATATGTACACAGTGTTAATGGCATGTGAGCAAGGCACACTCTTGTGTGTCCGAGGTGGGCGGGCTGGCTGTCTGCAGCCAAGTGCGGTCACCAGCTCGGGTGACAGGACTGCGTTGAGCAACCGAGCCAGGAGAGTGTCTGAGGGCTGAAAGGGAACACTAAATCTATGCAGGGGCTCTGTGCAAGGCTGGATATCAAGAAAAAGGAGAAAGTGGGGAGGGTCTAAAGGATAATTACCTCCAATTTTTCCCATCCTTGTACCTATTTCTACCACTTCTTTGGCTTTGATTTAAAAGAGCTGTCTGCAGCTTGTTTAAAGACCTTCCTGGTGCCAATGGCTCAGGTGCAACTGGTAAATGGGTGTGCAGAGCTGGAGATGTGTGTGGAGCCAAGGGGTGAACAAAGGCAGGGAGATGTGTGTGGAGCTGCTGGGGTCATGCTGTTGCGGTCTGGGCAGCACCGGGAAACACACTGATTAGACATGAAACCATTTCCCTCTCTGTTGTCTTAGTGATTCCCGTTCCCATTTCTACCCTTCAGGCTCCCCTACCCTCCCTGAGGACTTTCCATTCACAGCAGGGCACTGCTGAGGTACTGCTGCCTGAGTGGAGAGCCTTTATCAGCCTCTTGGCCCCAGCATTTGGTCACAAGGTTTCCCAGAATAGAACAGCTGAGACTTGATCTGTGCCCAGCCTGAGCCAAAGAGAGGGGTGTCATGTGTTTCCCTCCCTGTGGCACACCCCGGGCTGGCAGGCAGGCTGGTGGGGCTGTGCCTCAGAGCCTGGCTGGGGCGCACCAGCAGGTCCTGTGCAGGTCTCTGAGGAGGGTCTGGTTGTTATGGGCAGCAGCACAGGCGGAAGAGATGAGAGCCAGGAGCCCATCCGCACACGGCAGGCGGATGGCCCTGCCCAGCTGTTCTGGCAGGCCCTGCTTGCTGGGGACCAGGGCACTGTAGCCGACATCCTCAGAGATCCTGGGAACAACCTGAGCCCCAGTGCTGTGTTTGACACCAGCGACCTGGAAGAGTGGAAGAACTACCGCTTCAACCCCCGCGGGCTGAGTATGGGGGAGCAGCGGGGCTCAGTCCTTGGGGTGTGCTGTGGGGCATGGCTCTTGCTGGGCTTGTGTTATGGTTGCTACTTGGGCTGCAGAGGAGTGGGAATGGCAAAAACAGCATGGGGATGTGGTCAGGCTCTCCTGTGCTCCTTGTGGAAAGGAGTTCCTGTTTCTGAGAGCACAGGGTGCATCCAGGAAACCTGGTTCCTCTCACAGGGATTGTCTGAAGTGCTTGGGAACTGCCCTGTGTGCAGCCTGCACTGTGCTGCCACTGCCACTGTGGGTTGTGCCAGACTTTCACCACAGGAGTTAGATCTTTGAGATGGTTCAGTTTGAACCTGGCCCTGGAAAACACAGGTGACCTCATACTGCCTCTGCAAGAAGGAGCTGAGAGGATGTAGTGTGGAACACGCAACGCAGTCTGGGATGTCCTCCAGCTCCCTCTGGGTAGGCAGCAAGAAGCACAGTTTAAGGAGCTTTTTTCCCTGTAGCACGTGCAGGCTGTTAGCCAGCAGACTGCACCAGCTCAGTGACGGTTCATGCTTGGTCAGCAGCATCTTTGGGAGCTGGCATGTCTTAGGCCCTAGACGTCCATCTCTGCTGTAGCTCATTGTCTGCCCCTGCTCAGGGCTTGTTTGAGTCCCCTGTGTATGCGGCACTTGCTGTGACACCTCTCTCCTGCCTGGCTCCTTGCGCTTGTGCTGCTTCACACGTGGTGTTAGGCCTGGCCACCTTGTTGCCATCGGCCCTGCTCGTGCCCAGACCCTTTATCGGCTGCACTCCTCACAACAGAAACCCCCCGTACCCACCTGAGGCACAGGTGAGGGGCACACTGCCCAGCACAGCCTCTGCTGGGGGCTGCTGCCGCTGCCTGGAGCTCTCCGTCTGCACGGCTGCATGCCCCGAGAGCCTTCCAGGGACCTCGGCCTTCGGCAGGCCAGTCCAAACACGGGGATCTTGCAGGGAAGGGACTGGAAGTCCCTCGAGGGGAAACACAAGTCTCCCAGGGGGACGCCCATCAGGTACTTCGAGGGAAAGAGCGGGCTCTTTGCTCACCGCGGCCGGACGCGGCTCCCTGACCTCTCTCCCCCTGCAGGACTGTGGTCGCTGAGCTACGAGCAGGAGCTGACCACGCCGCTGCTGATCACGGCCAGCCGCGGGCACACGGCCTGCCTGCGGCTGCTGCTGCTGCGCGGCGCTGTCGCCGACTTCGCGCCGGGCGGGCGGACGGCGCTGCACGCGGCCTGCGCGGCCTGCAGCGCCGGCTGTGCGCGCCTGCTGCTCCGCGCCGGAGCGCACCCCGAGGCGCTCTCCGACGATGGATACCGGCCCCTGCACCTCTGCTGCAAGAGCTCCGACTCCATCGAGTGAGNCCCCGCAAGCCTAGTCCCGTGTTGGAGGGGTCTCTGCTCATCCCTGAAGGTGGGTTGGTGGGTGCACGATGGGGGTGTCCTTGGTGCCTGTTCCCGGACCAGGATCACCTCTGAGGTGACTGCAAGCTTGTGTCCTTAGCAGGTGCAGCTGAGGAGCCAGTGGTCACACAGACTTTAAGAGGTCTGTGTGGAGTTAGCTACAATTAGGGTGCCAGTATCTCTGCTCAGCAGTCATCCTGGCTTAAAATCACTGCTCCAGGGCATGAGGAGCAGGGATTTTGGACTCTGGGGAAAACTTGTGGGATGGTACAGATGTGGGGGCTGAGAGGTAGGATGGCAGGTGGAGGTGAGAAATGGTCACCAAGTCGCCTTGGGCCACACAGGTGTGTCCGGCTGCTGCTGCAGCATGGTGCCAGCGTGAACAGCCAGACGGAGGAGGAGAACGACACAGCTCTGCATGTGGCATCGCGGCACGGGCTGGCAGAGCACGTCCAGCTGCTTCTGCAGCACGGGGCTGAACTGGAGGTGAAGAACAAGGAGGGGCAAACGCCACTGAATGCTGCCTGTGCTCAGCACCACCAGCCCCAGGACATGGACCGGTACTACCGCGTCTGCCAGCTGCTGGTGGAGAGCGGTGCCAGCATCAACGCCGCGGATCGGGACCGGCAGCACCCGCTCCACCTGGCCTGCAAGAATGCCAATGCTCAAATCGTAGAGTTACTGCTAGCCCGGGGTGCCAACGTCAATGTCATGAACTATGGTGGCAACACGGCCCTGCACAACATCCTGCAAGTAGCTGCCTACAAGCTGGAGCATCGGCCGGAGCTCGTGGTGCGAGCGCTGCTCAACCACGGGGCCGTGCGCGTCTGGCCAGGCTCCCTCCTCAAGGTGCGGGGCTCCAGAGCAGGGTGCCGGGAGGGGAAGGCTGTGAGCATCATCAGGGCCACAGTGTCACAGCAGGGCTCGTTCCATGGCAGCCTGTTCGCTGTCCTGCCCTGCTCTGCCCAGGGCCTGGCAAGGGAGAACTGGCATTACTGATATGGGAACCCCTGATGTTTTCCCCTGAGGTGTGTTTTGCTGTAGGACTCTCCTGCTTCTGTCTGCTAAGGTGTGTGGACAGTACTCACCCAGTTTCCATAATTACTTGCTCTGAAAAGTGTTGGTTCTTTTCCTCTGGAGGAGGTTTTTTTCTCAGGGGCACACCCTCCAGCTTCTGCTGTCTCTGCAAGACACCAGCAGACAAAGGGTTAATTTCCTGTCTTAATTCCTGAGCAGTGCAATAATTACCCAGCCCGGAGATCAGCAGATTGCTCTCCCCTTTGGGAAAATACAGGAAAATCAACAATTAACACTAATTAATCTCCTATTAACGCCAGATAATGAGGATCACTGGTACAGCCAGAATAGACTCTGACAGCTACTGCTGGCCTGGGCCATGGGGAGTGGCAGCCCGGAGCCAGGGAAATCTGCCTCTGTGCGGCTTTGCCGGGGTAGGGTGTGCTCCAAGGGCTGCCCTGTTGCTAGGTACACAGCATTGGTGTGTCACCTGCACCTATGTGAATGTGGGACACACCAGAGATGTTGTACAAATACATGTGAAGTCTTCTGGGGCTCTGTGCCACCCTTGACATGGGCACAGCACTGCTTTAGACACAGGTACAGATGTCTCTGCAGCCCTGCACCAAACAGGCACAATCCTGCATCCCTGAGACCCTGGCGTGGCCCTCAACAGAGGCACAGTGTGCTGTGCTCTGGCTGATCACAAAATGAGTGCCAGCACCTGCCCTGGAATGGCTCTAACTACCCAAATGTGAGGTAGGCAGCCTGGTATAAAGCAGAGTGTTGGTTTTTGTGAGCTACTTGCAGCAGTGAAGCTGATGGAGATCATCACTCCAGCCATGTAGGATGGTCCCTGTGTCTGAGGAGAAGCTGTGGGGACCTGAAGGCAGCCATGCTGTGCATGTTGAGTGGTGGCTCAGTCCTCTTTGCAAAGAGGGATGCTCTGGTGCTTCATACCTGCAGTGGTTTTTCTCTCCTGGGTCAGCATGAGAGAAGGACAGGAGTTCACCAGATTTACCACATCTGGATTGAGCAGTACTTTAGGAGGTGACAGTGGGACTTGCAGGATCTTGCCCAATGATGGTGATCACCTGCTCTTGATTCCTTAAGTTTTAGCTTTCTGTACTGCACTACTGTGTAACTCTGAACTTCATATAAAGTGTTAACAAGTTCTCCTCACGGCTCAGTCAGACAAAACAATCCTTTTCCAGCCCCAGAACCAAGGACACCACTGCAGCTTCAGCCTCCAAAAGTGCAAACAGCAGAGAATTGAGGACAGAATCTGGAGGATGGGACTGCAGAACCTGGAGCTGGAATTGGACAATTAACCCCAAAATGGAAATGGACCAGCACTTACAAAAGTGTGAAAACTCATGCTCTGTCATCCATCTTGGGTGGAGCCACAGTCAGGCTCTCGCACTGCCCAAGGTGTATCCTGTGAAGGCCTTTTAATAAATCCCTGCTCTATTCCTTTAACACTGTCCAGCCTCTGTCCTGGGCAGCCTCTGAAGGCATCACTCTGTCCCTGGCCAGGTGCTGCGGTACTGCCACAGCTGCCCGCGTGTCATCGAGGCCCTGGTGAACAGCTACAGCCACGTGCGCGTCTCCGAGGACTGGGAGGCAGCAGTTCCAGCAGAGGTTGTACAGGTAAGGGGACAAATGCTGCCTGACGAACACATGGCCAGGTTCTGATGGGTTGCCAGGGGCATCTGGGCCTGGAGGGGGTTGGGCAGAGCTGGGCTGGCCGTGCGGTAGCAGGACACAGGGATGGTGCTGCTGGGGACAGGGAGGATGCTCCATGGTGAGGCAAGGACATGGCTGGTTCTGCCTCTGGTCCCAGGGTGATACCTTCAGCTTTGCATGCCTCTGGTCCTTTCTTCTCTCTGCAGAAATACCCATGTTTCTACCAGTCACTCTTCTCTCTGGGGCACAGACCTCGCTCCTTGCAGCACCTGGCTCGCTGCTGCCTCAGGACCCTCCTGGAGGGCCGGCTGCTTCTGGTCCTGTCCCAGCTGCACCTGCCAAGTGCCCTGCACCAGTTCCTGCTGCTCGGCTTCGAGGATGTTCTCTACTAGGGGTGGCAGTTCCAGTCCTGCTGTGCCTTTCTGGGCAGATGTTCCATCCCTGCCAATGCACTCTGTGCTTTCCCAGCCACCCCCTTCCCCTCACCCCACTCCTGCCTGGTCACATCAGCCCCCTGTGCCAAGCCTGTTGCTGTGTCCCAGTCCCAACCAGCTTTGTGCTCTGCATCAGGCACCTGTTTTGGAGCCTTCTGTTGGTCCATACTAATCCAGAGAGACTCCAGACTAACAAAAGGAGGTATGGGAATTAGGGCATTTTGTGGTACAAGGAGCAAGACACTGCATGGATCACAGGCTTAGTAGTAGGATATCAGTTTCCCTATCCCAAATCCAGATACTCTAGCCTGTACTAAGCAGCTCTGGTGCCCTGGATGATTGCTGTGATCCTGTCTTTAGTCAGTTGCTTAGTCTGTACCCAAAGGTGTTTGGAATAAATCCTGTTCTTCATACCTACCTGAGCACAACTTCTACACTTCTTTGAAGACTGTCCTGGCAGAGCTCACCTGACACGCCATGGGTGGTGGCACATGCACTCAGAGCAGTGCACCCACCTGCTTCTCCGAGAGAAATGTGTGGTAGGTGTTCAATCAAACCCCTTTCATGAACGGTCAGTGTCTGGGTTACCTGAGCTTGGGGCAGGATGGCCGTGCTGGTGCAGCCCTGAGGGTGCACTGCTCCCTGCTGGCTGAGGAGGAATGTTGGGAACGCTGCTGCCCTGGGCAGGGAGCAGCCAGCACCCAGAGCACTGTGCAGGGTCAGGCCTGGGCTGCACCATGCTCATGACAAGGTAAAGGGAAATGCTTTATTCTGTGACTTCAAGACACAATTGTAAAGAAAAGGAAGCAGTATCCATCCTTTAATGATCTGCTGTAAGCAAATTTCATTACTGCTTCTGGCAGAAAGAGTACCTTGAGCACCCCAGGTGTGGCTGGCATGGGTACCCAGGGCAACAGACTGTGGGTCCCTCCTCCTGCTGCACTCCTTCTGCCTGGCCTCTCTTCACAGCCACATCAACAGCAGGACTCTGCAGTGTGCAGCTCTGAAGACAGAGCTGTTTGACAGACCCAATGGTGCTGTCTGCTCCTGCCTCTCTGGGCACACGGGCTGTAGCTCTGTGCCCTCAGTTATTGTCATGCCCTGCTGCTCTGAGCTGAGCCCAAAATCACCCTGAGAGGCTGATTGTGCTGTTCCTAATGTGCCTGCACTGCTGATGTGCCACAGCAGAAATGTAACAGGGTACAGAAGGGATGTGTTTATGTGGTACAGGTACACACAAGGTGCCTGGAAAGCATTTGTGCCTGCCTTGGTGTGGGTACTATTGCACACAGAGATGGTACATCTCAGGAAGCTTTAACTGTGTGCTTTACGGCATACAGGGGCAAACAGGTGAGGGGTTGGCTTGAGGTGACCACAACAATCTGCAAAACTGGGATGAAGCGTACAGGGAAGCCAAAGTTTTTAAATACATGGATGATGGCCTGCCCTCTCACCATGGACCAGCAGCACATTTCCCTTACACCAGTGTAGGAATGGAGTCTGAATGCCATGCAGTTACCTCCTTCCTGCTGGCTGAACTGGCTTGTCTGCTCAGGGGATCTGTTTATGTGATCAGGGCCAGTGATCTTGTGCCCAAAGTCTAAGTACCACTTTAGAGAGTTCATTTTCAGCCAGCTGATGTCTGTGAGTGAAGGAGGAACAGGAACAGGAAGGTCTGTCCTTTTTGGTGCAGCACAATCTGGGATTGCCTTAGCCTGACCAGGTGTCCTGGTCTGAGGGCAGCCTGCAGAGCAGCACACCCGGACCATCCTTCTCTCCAACACTGTCCCTATGCTTGCAGTAACCTGTGCTCAGTAATGCATGCTCAGCCATAGTAATATCTCCTTAAAACAGAGAAGGGTTGAATTTAATAGTTTGCTTTATTTTGTAGTTGTTACTTGCCACTGCTAGGCTTATAACTGTTTCCTGGGTCTTGCTGGTTGCTTTTGCCAGCTCTAGGGCTGCTCTGCGCTGGCTGATGGGGCAGCTCCAGATCTTCCAATGGGAAGAGGTGAACCCACAGGCTTTGGTTTCTGGAAATGTAGGAGCAGATGGAGCTCTGGCACATCCTAATCCTTCCTGGACAAAGGTGTTGTGGCCCAGACAGGCACCTGCTGCAACAAAGGACCCGTGGTGGGGCTGCAGGTGCATTGCCAGGGCTCTTCTCAGAGCCACCAGATTTGCAGACAGAGCATCCTGGTGTGCCTGGGAGGGCTGGGGTCAGGTGGGTGGCTGAGAGGAACAGACCATCTCTGGCCACACGTCTCCAGAAACTGAATTTTGTCTGTGCTCCTACCAAAACTGAAAGGGCATGAGTTCTTTATGCATAAGGATACCACTGGGTAAGTGTCTTCAAGGAATGTGAGGCTGGTAGAAAAAAAGGAGAACCTTTTACAGCATAACCAAGGCAACTGATGGGGAAAAAACTAAGCCAAATCAAACCAATCCACCAGAAAAGCTTCTGGGAACTCCAGCCCTTTGGAAAATGGAAACAATCAGAAAGGTTCAAGCTAAGATGCAGGCTGAGTGCAAATGTTCTGACTTCAACTCAGTTATGCTAATTGATTAGCAATTGATTTTCAAAAACATTTACAAGAACAGATTTTAAAATATTTAATGTTCCAGAGCACATTCTGGCAATTTAGCAAGCTTTGCTATTTTCTCAGGTTTCTGAAGGGGAAATTCCTAATGCAGCATTGGATGTACTTGTGAGGACAATTTTGCCAGGGAAATGTCACCATCCTGAGTTAGAGGGAGGGCTGTGGTCTCCACTGAGAATGCCAGATCTCGGGGTTCAGAACAGGGGCACGTGTTTCTGGTATGTTTTTATCAGCTGCTGCAGGCACAGGCAGCTGCTGGTCACTTCTGTGCCCTGGCTTTGCTGAGAAGGTCTCTGGGGCACAGGCTGGTACTCCTGCTGCAGCATCCACCTGGGTTTGTCAGCAAGTCATGGCAAGATGCACCCTCAGCATGGAGAGGTGTGAGTCCACTGCTGCATTCTCAGTGCAGCCATGCCAGTGACGTGCTCTGGGAAAGTGTCATCCCAGTTCCAGACAGAAGTTTCCATCCCAGCTGCAGCCACTGGATCCTGCTCTGACCCTCCCTGTGCAGCCAAAGCCCTGACCATCCCTGGTGTCCCCTTCTGACAGACAGCCAGCACTCTCTGCAGGCTTCCCAGCCTCAAGCACCTGCTTGACTCTCACTCCATTTTTCTTGTTCCTCAGTAAAGAGCATGAGAGGCCATAATGGGGGTTAACAGTAAGATTCTTACAGGCAAAGCAAGTAGAAAAAAGCTCTTTCCCAGCATGTCTGTCCCCACCCTGAGTTGTAACCTGCTTCTTAGGTAGTCTTGAGTCAAAAAGGCATCGTTGTATTTTTTCGGTTGTGGAGAGATTTTTTTTTTTCTGCCATAAATTTGACCAGTCACTTTTTGGACCTGTATATATTTGAGCATTCCGATGCCTTGTGGCAAGGAGAGAAGAATTGCACATTGTGTTGATCACCTCCCTCTATCTTTCTTCTGTCATTGTCATGTTTCATTTGATGCTATGTAAGAATATATGGGCAACGATTGTTTCTCTTCATCATATAATTTAAAACCATACAGATCTGTGCTATTTCTCTCCTTATGTGGGCTGGAATTGTGTTCAGCTGTGCTGTTCCTACATGGGAACTGTCACGCAGCCCTGACTCCACACACATGGTTTTCCTGGGCCTTTACCTGTTGCAATGCATCCCTTGGGATGGAGGGAGCCCAGCTGTGCACAGCACTCGAAATGGGGTTGTGCTGTGATTGTGTGAGGGCTGTTCTGCTGTGGACTTGAGATCCACACAAATGCTCAGGACCCCTGGACTCATATTTGATGTGATCTGAGCATTTGCACAGCCCAGGAGGAGGCCTGAGCAGTGATGCCCTGCAGTCTGTGCTCTGTGCTCCCAGGCAGATGTTGCAACCTCTGATATTTTCCAGACTTGTTACATCCATGATGCAGTCCCTGAGTTAAAGTGAAGCGTCATTCTTCATACACATTGCACCTTATACTTCACTGTAACCAACCAGGTTGTTCATGAACCTGGTGTTTCCAGCCACCCAGATCAGGTTGTCTTGAGCAGCTTTTACCATCCCAACAATTCACTTTTATCCATTCCAATAATTTTATCAGCAATTGTTTTTTATTTCTCCCTGATTGCTAATAGCATATAGCATTGATATGTGAAGAGAATAAAGCTAGAAATACACCTGTCAAATGACTGTGTAAGATAAGTCTCCTCAGTCACCAAGTTCTTTCGGATCTGTTAATACTGAGGGCACTAACTGCCCCACACAGCTAACTTTTCCTATTAGAATGCCATGCAGAACTTAGTCAAATGGCTTACAGGTTTCTAAGCATGGCCCATCTCTCTCATTAGCTCTATCAAACCTGTAGGCTTATGAAAAAGTTACATAAAAGAATTTGAAAATACTTCTTTCAAATTGCATTAAATTGTGTTCTAGTTTTTACTAACTTACCCAGGACATTGTTTGACTGCTTGTCTGGGATTGCTTGGGAGGTATGTTGAACTAACTGCTGTGTAGTTTCTTGGATATCCATGTGAATACATTTAAATACTGACAAGACATTGGTATTTTCCCCCCTAGTAATCTTAAGTTCCCCAGTGTGCCATGATTTGTTATAAAGAAAAAAAAATGGTTCAGTGAACTCATTAGCCAATTAAATACTCTTGGATGTAAGCTCTTCTCCTGCACATTATAAAAATTGTTACTTACACAGTTTAGCATCTTCCTTAATTACTGATGGAATAGAAAGTATTTCATTACCACTGTAAAATATGAATATTGCACATAGTTGTTTCAAATGCAGAGCAGAAATATTTAGTGAGTTACTGGTTTTCATAATGCAGAACGTGCTGCACACGGACACCTGGGGCAGGTGCCCAGTGCCTGCAGCTCTGGGTGGGTGTTTCAGGAAGCTGGAGTGAGCACAGGGTTCAGAGCAGCACAGCAGAGGCTGATGGGCTGCAGTGGGAGCAGGGGGGATGAGGGGGTTGGACACACCAGGGCTGCTCTCAGAGGCCTGTGTGCAGCTGTGGGTGCTGTTCTCCAGCTCAGCGTTCACAGGGCAGCAGGGGCTGAGAGCCCAAACAGTGCCAGGGACCCTTCATTGTCCCCTGGCACCCACGGCTGCACCCTGCCCTGACTTCTTGCTCAACCTCCCTGCAGGGTTCATTCAGCACTGTCAGGCCTTCCCAGTGGCACTAGGAGCTAAAACCAGATCCACTGGCTGCAAATTGAAGCTGTGCAAACATATATTATAAACGAGGCATTTTTAATAGCAAGGGCAATTAATCTTCTAGTTAATTGCATCTTAGAACAGGTTATCATGGTGGATGTAGATTTCTTATCTCAGGGGTTATTTTTAAATCACATGGGGATCTGCCCTAGCCCAGACCAAGGTTCATCTGCATGGTGCTCAGCCCAGTCCCAAAGAGATCAGGCTGATTAATTACAGATCTGTGAACCTTCACTGGGCTGCCACAATCTGCTGTCACCACTGAGACTGTGTTTGGCCCCAGGATAATAAGTTGCAGTTTCTCTTCCCAGCGCTGCTAACTCCATTCACACCTCATTGACAGCTCCGACTTAACCTGAGTTTCCTTCGTTGTGACCCCACTGGTCTGTACTCCTTCTATCAGCTTCCTTGCTCCGAATGTGCTGCCTGCCCTGGTTTCTGAGAAAGACGTTCTGAAATAAATGGGGATGCTGCTTTTATTAAGTTATTTAAATATTTGCTCTTACACCACTTCTCTCACAAGCTTTAGCTCTGACATCTCAGCTGTTTGACAGCACCAAGCATGTTTCACTTGAGTGGGATGGACAGTGGCCAGGAGTTCCAAAGGACCCCAGGGCTGGATGTGACCCACAAAGGCAAAGCTCGTCCTTTCCCCAGCACACGAGTGCCTCAGGGGCTGCCCGACAGCCCTGGCTGGATTCCCCCCTGAGGAGGCACTGCAAGGTGCCCTGAACCGCGGCAGTGAGAACCTCAGTGTCCACCCCAAGCTGTGACCCCACACAGCAACACAGCCCCCCTGAGCTGCTCTCCCACTGCCCAGGGCTTCTGGTCTTTGTGAGGAGCACGACTCCAAACACTTCCTGCACTTCTGTTTCCATGCAGAGGTGCTGCAGCAGATGCTGATGCTCCACAGGTGAGTCCCGGGGGAGCAGACTCCTTTTGCACTCTGGTGCTCTTTGGGCTGCTAGCGCCGCTCTGTTCTCTGGCTCATTGTCACATGTCAGCAGTGTCACCTGCAGCTTCTTACCAGGGGTGGGTGCCTCAGGTCGTTAAAAGAATCACCAGCAAAGGTATCAACAAAAGCAGGTTTGGTACAACCTTGTAGTGGTAGCAGCAGACAGCAAGAATGGTCAGAAGACAAGGAAATGATCAACAAAAGCCACCTCAAGGACCTGGAGCTGGAGAAACCTGAGCAGTGACAAAATAACAATATCTTAACATGGAAAAATTACCTGAGCACCTCTCCTACGAGGAAAGGCTGAGGGAGCTGGAACTGTTCAGCCTGGAGAAGGGAAGGAGCCAGGGGATCTCACCAGTGTGGATAAATACCTGATTTTTCCACAGGGAGGGCACAAAGGCAATGGAGTCAGGCTGGTTTCAGTGGTGCCTTTGACTGGATTGTGCTCCCAGCTGAAGAAACAATGTTCATGTGCCAGCCTGTATTGTGCACAGTGTTGTATAACCCATTTTGCTCTGAATCCTGCATCCTGCACTCTGAGAATACCAGCTTTGCTTATAGGCTCTCACAGAGCCATGAGATGTACGTCTGTACAGTGACCTGCAGGCGATGGACATCTTCTCAATGAAAGGTTCTGGAGTGCCATGCTCGTTTAACTGCTGGGGCAGAGCAGTGCACTTGGAGAGAGCTGCTTCTGGGCTAAACATGCAGGAGGTACCAGCCCTGTGCCTTAGAAGAGAAGTCCCATAAATTATCTGAAGGATCTGGCTAACATCATCCTCCCTGAGCAGGATCCAAACACAGGGGTGAGCGAGGGCTTGGCTCTCCTAAGCAGAACAATCCTCAAAGAAATATGTGAAAGTAATATGTGAACCTTGTCCAGGACTACAGAAACAAAAATTTCCAGTCTGAGGTCTTGTCAACAGCAAACCCATGCACCTGGGAATGCTCTTGTACTGTTAATGAGGATCCTGGATTCTCTTTGCTCTAGCTATGGCTCTGCCAGGTCTAGCTCTGAAGTACCTTTCCCAGGCATGAACACACAGACAAGTGTCTCTGTCAGAAGCTGAAGACAGAAGTACAAGGGCAGCTCTGCAGTCAGGGAGAGCCTGTGGGACCATGTCCCACAGAGGCCAGCTGGAGTGTCCTGGGTGCCCCTTGCACGTGAGCTGTTGTCCACCTCGGGCAGTGTGTGGCTGCAGAGCCTGAAGGACCAAGAATCTGTGCCTGGCAGGAGCCCAGCTTCGGTCAAACAACATCATGGCCACAGCCAGCCTGTTCTCCAGTCTTCCCAAACTTTGAGTAAATAATTTTACAACGTTAGTCTTCCTTTTAATACGTTTAGCAGCTATATTGCAGGAATGCCTAGAGGCTGTGACTAGATTTAGTCCCGTTGTGCTAGATTTCGTGCAGAGATAGTAAGTGGAGCAGGTAGAGGCATAAAGTTAAGACTGCATAGCAGTTTCCATTAGGAAGACCTGCTTTCATTTCCCAGTCTGTCATTACACTTTAACTGTTGCAGTTGTGGTTGCTGTGCTGTCTTACTCAGAACTTAACCCATTACAGATACAGCAAAAATTAATTGGCCTGCATTTGGCCAACAGCTGGTGCATCAGGAATACACTCCAGACTCTCCACCTCAGAGAGAAGAGCTGGCCCAGGTGGTTCTTTTTCTGCCCATTAGCATGGGATCTAATTCTCCTTAATTAACAGCCTCTGAAGATCCCACTTTGCATGTTCTGAACAAGGACATTTTTAGAGGCTGATGGTTTTCCCCTAGGATCTCCTGTGCTGACCAGACAGGTCATGCCCCACCTTCAGTACAGACACTGTCCCAAGTGTTGAGCAGGACACTTCCCAGGCTTTCCTACTAACTCCAGAAAGGCAGGAAAACGGACTTGTCCATGTTCACAGCAAGGAATGGAGAAGAGGAGGCGGAAGAGGAGGAGGTGGAAGCTTGAGCAGTTCTAATGCAGAAAACAGAGAAGAGAGGTGGTAAGCAAAGGCAGACTGAGGATGGAGGAGATGGGCCAAGCTGGTCTGTGATCACTGAAGGCGCTGCTTGCAGAGACTGGACTTGAATCCAGCACTTAGGGCCCAGCTTGGTGAGACTCAGGACCATCTGCTGAGACTGAAAAACACGAGCCATGACACAGTGACCCCAAAATGGGAGAGAGCAGGTCTCCTCCTGAGACTCTTTATTAACTCAGTGTCTGATAATGTACCCAGCGAGCAGCTGAGAGTGCAATGAGACCAGGGGCTTTGCAAATTGCACAACCAATATTTCTGCTGTACCTGGCATGTTGGACAGTCTATCTTCAGGCACGTTAAGGAAACACACCAGCTCCTTGAGAGGGAGGGATGGAGCCCTTTAAACTGGAATTGAGGGGCTTTCTGCAGAGGTGTGTGGAGAGGGAAAGATGCCCAGGGAGCATCTGAGCAGTCGAGGTCTGAGCCTCAAGTGGAAGCCATGGAAACTGCATTTCAGCAGGCAGCAAGAAGCTGTGGAAGATTAGACAGAGATTACACAGTTGAAATTGGTAAAGTCTACAGAAGTCCAGGGAGTGGACATGCAAACTGGACCCTCATTCCAAGTTGGCTCACCCTGTGAGGATGGTGGACGTGGGAGCTCTGTCTCATTTGATGTACACGTGAGAGTACAGCAGGACAATCTTCACTTTATTATTCTTACAACCTTTCCTTTTTCTGCAGTGTTTCAACATATCCTTCTCTGAATCTTTGCTTTACTATTTGCACTTGAGTTTCTACTTCTACTACAAAGTCTCATGAGACAAAGTAAACCAAAGTGGAGTAAATTGCTGGGGCCCTGAATACATTCCCCCCTCCTGGAGGTTTGGCTCTCCAGGGTCAGGGTCAGTTCATAGGATGCAGCCATCTGTCATCAGATCTGCTCTCTTCACCTTCCCCAGGTCCTGTGGGAATGCATCCTGGTCAGTGAAGCCTTGCTACAGCCCTTCCTACCTGGCTTCCCACCCCTCTGGAAGCAGCCTTTCCTTGCTGCTCCTAGCATGGAACAGACTCAATGTTTGAAGGGAGAGGGGAGCTGCAGGTAATGCAAGCAATGCTCAGGTAAGCAGAACCTTAGTGCTGGAGACAGCAGCAGAGACTTGCAGAGCGCAAGCTAGAGCTGTGCAGAGGGCAGTGTTGAGCTTGTGCTGTTTCCTCTAGGCAGGACCTGCCACTGTGGGCACAGGCTGCCATCCTCCCTCGTGGGACACACAGCTCACCCCCAGCTCGCTCAACTCCCCAGCAAGGTCACTAGAGATAGCAGCTTCCTGTTGCTCTCAGATATCTTGCTAACCTATCTGTAGGTGTGATGTGTGGGTTGGTTACACAGAAAAGGTTCATCGAACAAGTGATCAAATTGTATTTGCTCAGGAGTCAGAAAGCTGCTTGCACAGTCTGGATCTGGGCCTTTTGAGTGCAGATCTTGAGATCCAGTAACACATGGCTATGCTTTGACTTTCTCCATGGCCCAAGGTGCTTTCATAGCAGGGAATGGACCCAAGCTATGTGCATTGAAGATTACTCCAACCTGAAGGTTCCTTTACCAAGGTCTCTGTGGTGCGATTCATCCAAATGTTTGTCACGGCCATGTTCCTTCCCAGCATGGAGTCTGGGCCCTAACCCCGGACTAGGGGCCACAGGCAGCCGCAAAGTCGAGCATCTCTCACTCTCCCAGCGATCCAAGGGCTGGAGGTGTCCACATCGGAGTGGTGACAGGGATCCCCTATGCCAGGCTTCAGTTTCCCGATTCAATATTTGAGCCTGGATGATTATTTTACCATTGGCTTCTCCACACCCATTTTCCTCACTCGGAGCAAGGCTGTTCTTGCTGAGGAGGGATAATTCTTTGGGACTCCAAGGATGTGCCACAGAAAAAGTCACAAAAGACATGAAAGAAAGAAGAGGCTGTGTGATGTCATATCTGGCCCATATCTGAATCCCCATACTGGGGATTCAGATTGTGCCTGTTTAGTGGAGGAAGGCTGAGCACCCCACTTGCAGCACAGTGGGCCCATTTTGCTTCACTTAAATGCTCCACACAGGATCCAAGTGTCCAACTCCATGGCTGGGCTGCCATGTCCCACAGAAAACACACACTTCAAAGTGGTGTTCCAGACCCCCTCAGGGACAGAGCAGAAGGTGATAGTGGAGAAATCCATGTGTTTACACAGATATCAATGCCATCAGGGAGCCTGGGTAGCCAAGCAGCCAGGAGTGCTGCATCCCTGGTCAAAGGGGGAATGCAGGCAGGAACACACAAGGGACTTGAGAAGAGGAATACCCCTAGGTGAGAGCTAGAGGTCTGGAGTGTCACCATGCCGCTGAAACTACAGTGGGGCGAGCACAGACGTGACTTCAGCTTGCATTTCTTGGCTTCCAAGCACTTTAAAAATCCTGATACTCTTCTGAAGCAGGGTTTCAGTTTGCCTATTGCAGTCTGGTGAGCAGCTCTCTGTAGACAGAGGACAACCCAAATGCCTAGATAGGGCAGAAAGTCCTGTTTCATCGTGGGGACTCCCCACACGGGGCAGGAGATGTTCCTCCGGACACAGAGCACAGCGGAACCGCGCAGTTCTCGCCGCGGCTCGGGAGCTTTCGACTCGCACGGGTCTCGCTGCTCTGCGGATGGAGCGATGCGCACCAGGGCCGCCACCCGGGGGCGAGTCCGACACACGGAGTGCGGCGGGGACAGCGGTGTCGGGGCCGCGGGGCAGCAGCAGGAGAGGGCATTTCAGGACACACACATCCCCCTGCCACCCTGACCCCAGGGCGTCTGCGGGAGGCGCCGCGATCCTCCCGGCCCCGCGGCGCCCGAGCCCGCCGCTCTCACGGAGACCCCGCTCGGAGCTGACAAGGCTCCAGGGTCGAGAAGGGACGGTCCCGGTCCTGCTCCGTGGTTGCTCCCCCCGCGCCCTGTCCGGGCGGTCTGCGGGAACGGCATGGCACAACACGGTACGGCACGGCATGGCCCCGATCCGTCGGGGCGCTGGAGCGCGCCCTTCGCCGCCGTCCCCGGGCCACTCCCCGCGGGCTCGGCCGTCAGGAGCTGCCGAGAAGGCCGGTTCGGGTCCGGTTGCGGCAGCCAGGGTGGTGCCGGGCGGAGCGGAGCCGGCTCGCCCCGTCCGCGGGCCCGGGCCCAGAGAGGGCTGGGCGGAGCGGCGCGGCCCCGTACCGTCCCCACAAAAGCACCCTTGTCCTAGCCCCGTAATTGCTAATCATCAATCACCATTAATAACAGCTGATGAGGCGGGAGNGCCGGAAAGTTGGTGCCGGCTGAGCCGGAGGCGCCCGCTCGCCATGCAGAGACCCGGCGGCCAGGGGACCGCCTTCTCCATTGACTCGCTCATTGGGACGCCGCCGCCGCGCTCCGGGCACCTGCTCTACACCGGCTACCCCATGTTCATGCCGTACCGGCCGCTGGTGCTCCCGCAGGCGCTGTCCCACGCCCCGCTGCAGTCGGGGCTGCCGCCGCTGGCCCCGCTCGCTTCCTTCGCCGGCCGCCTCACCAACACCTTCTGCGCCAGCCTGGGCCAGGCCGTGCCCTCCATGGTGGCGCTCACCACCGCCCTGCCCAGTTTCTCCGAGCCCCCCGACGGCTTCTACCCTCCGCAGGAGCTGCCCCCGCCGCGCGGCACCCCCGACGGCGGCTGCCGGCGAGGCGCCGACGGGCTGGAGGCGGAGGAGCTGCCCCCGGGCCGCGACAAGGGGCCGGCCGAGCCGCCGCTGCACTTCCCGGACCCCTTCCCCGGCCTTGCAGGTAAGAGCGGCGCGGGCCCGTCCTGCCCGGCGGAGAGCAGCCGGACCCCCGCAGCGCCGGGGAGACCTGCCCGGGTCCTCTCCCCCGTCCCGGCGGCACCTGGGGGCAGGCGGTCCTGCGGGCCGGAGCTCGCCGGGACAGTGGCCGCGGAGCGGAGGTGCTAGGGGCCGGGGCACGGCGGGCAGGACGGCGGGGTAGCCACATGTCGCGCCGCGGGACCTGCCCTCGGTCCCGTCGAGCCGAGCCGGGAGGACCGAACCGATTCCCCTCCATCCCAGGCCCGGTCCGCAGCTTTCGCGGGTGGGAGTCCAACTTGGCTTGCCTCGGCCGGAAGGCGGGAGAGCGGCCGGTCCTGGGGGACGCCACGGCGGAGCTGCAGCGCCGCGGCCGGACCAGCTGTACGGAGCTCTCCGAGGTCCTGGCACTCGGCCCGGGGCGAGCGGGGCGGCAGGTGGCGGGGAGCCCCACGGCTCGGTCCGCAGCCCTCCCCGCCCGCACCGATCTTGGTCCGGTCCCCGTCCCGGTCCCGTTTGGTGCGGGCGGGGCTGCGCCTTGTCCCCAGCATGGTGCCGCGGCCCGGGCGGGTGTCTCCGGCGTCGCCGTGCTGCGACTAGCGGCTTTGTAAAGTTTTCCCCGAGCCCGACCCCCAGGGCTGACGGTGGAGCAGGTCCCGCTCTCCTCCGTCCTGGCCGGCTCGGCACCGGCTCGGCCCGACGGCTGCGCCCGTCCCGGGACCCCCGGTGCGGCCGGGAACGGCTCTCGTCGGGGTCCTCGCCTTTGTGCGCTGCGACCGCTCCCCGAGTGCGCCGGCTGCAGCCTCTCAGACTTGTTGCTCTGTATTTCTCAGCCAGGTCCAGCACTCACCTCTTCTCCCTCGGTCCTGCAGCACGGGGCGTGAGGGTCCCTGCGGCAAGACACAGACGAGCCAGCTGCTGCTTCTCTGGCGTGGCCTCTCTTGAGCTGTCTCTCCCGGCCACTCCTGCGATCCACCTTTGTCTCACAGGCTTCTTGGCATGGATGTGTGCTGAGAATCTCTGCTGCTCCTTGCAGTGCTTGGCTGTTCGTTCTCCATCCTCTCTTTAGCCCCTCCTGGATAAGCCCAGGTGTCTTCCTTGCCCTGCCTTATTCATCTCTCAGAAGAGCATTTCACTCACCCCTTAGACCTCTCACCCCAAGTAGGACAATGGGGGCATTCTGCCTCCCCCTTGCCTTTGTGGGTTATTGGGTGCTCCTCCAGTGCTCCCTGGCCTCTGTGCTGAGCCCAATGCAATCTTGCTTCTTTTGTGAAAGTCTTCTCGGGGACAGCACTGCCCTGGCCAAAACCAGGTCTGTACGACCTCATCTTTCCAGTCTGAGCAGACGAACTGCATTGTGCTTGATCTCCCTCTGTGGCTCCTCCATAACTGAGCCCAATATATTCCCTCCTCCCAAGGGACTCAGACGAACTGTCCCAGACGGTAGCCACTTCTCAATCCAAGAAATCCCACCTCTAAGACTTTTTTCGTTGCAGCTGGATCATATGATGGAAGGGAAGATGTCTTGCTACTGCTGTTCATCCCCTGCTGCCTCTGAGCACTGGGTTTGCTCTGGAGCCATGAAGGATGCTTGACCTACTGCACAGGCGTAGCCCATGTGGACTCAGTTCTGCGGGCTGCTTTGCTCAGGTCCAAGAGGATTTCTCAGGCCAGATGTGCCCACCTTCTCATTTACCTAGTGCTTTTCTTGGCTGTACCAGACAAAACTGGAGATGGACAGTGGGGTTTGTTTTACAACCACCTTAGAGGAAACTCAGGAGGGTTGTTGTGAGCTTTTCCCAGTATTAAGGAATAGAAAGATGATTCATGTCAACAGGAGTCATCAAAAACTATCTATAATGCAGTTTTCACTCACATCCAGTCCGTGGCCCTGGCCAAAAGCAATTGTCCAGGGAAGAGCAAGAGAGCACAACCTGTTCAATGGTCAATTCTAAAATGATACTTCCCTCACATCCAACCATCTGTAAAGATGTGCAGCCCTGCACATCAGGGACTTTCTATGCCAAGTGTTGTTTCTGTATATTTAGTAAACTTCGATTAATTTGTTTTCTGGCCTTATCTAATCTCCCCTGGAGTCCACCAGAAAGGAAGGATAACCTTGACATCAGCCACACCAAGATGGCAAGATGTTCCACAGATTTTTTTTACCTGTAGAAGAACCTTGTGACGAATAAATGCTCCCTTTTGATAGTTTTGCTGACATTTAGTGACTTATACTCTGGAGTGACTGCTTCTGTCCCTAGGCTCTCTTACTATCTCCATCATGCAGGTGTCTGTGGACACAGGATCAGTTGCTTCCTGGATCAGCCAAAGGAATCAACACACTACTTTAGGACTTCTCTCTGCATCCACTTGGTTCCAGCAATTGCCACCCTTCTTGAGTAGGGAGAGGCATGTAGGGAAACTGGTGGTGAGAAGCAGCAAAGCTTGAAGTCTGGTTTATTTCTACAGCTGCCACAAAGGCACGATCCCTGGTGTAAGGGTACTTAACATGCCCAGCTCTCCACACCTCTTGTGAGAGCAGGTTTGTTCCTGAGCTGTGCAGATCTCCTGAGATTCAGGCAGCAGTCTGAGACTCTTTCTTGGTTTGGTGTAGTGGCTGCTCATTCAGTCAGGGACAGGGTTAAGTTTCTGATGTTCCCCTGTGTGCTTTCCAACACAGAGCTCATCACAACACCTATTCCTGATCCAGATCTTCCTGATGCTGCTTGAAGAGCTTTGTCACCTGTGACACCCAAGTCTCTTCATCCACATCCATAATCATGGAATCACAGAATGGTTTGGATTGGCAAGGACCTTAAAAGGCCACCTAATCCAAACCCCCTGCCATGGGCTGGGACATCTTCCACTGCATCAGGTTGCTCAGAGCCCTGTCTGACCTGGCTTTGAGTGTTGCTGGGGATGTGGTATCCACTACTTAGCTGGGTATCCTGTGCCAGTGTTTCACCACACTCATTGTGAATAATTCTTTCTTATTCTAATTTAATTGACCCTCTTTTAGGTAAAATCATCACCCCTTGTCCTATCACAAGAGACTTAGAAGTCTCTCTTTGTCTTTCTTATAAGCTCTCCTTAAGTACTGAAAGGTTGAAATAAGGTTTCCCTGGAGCCTTCTCTTCTCCAGACTGAACAACCCTAACTCTCCCAGCCTGGCCCCAGAGCATTTTTGTGACCCCCTTTGGACCCTCTTCAATGTCTTTGACAAGATCAATGAACAGCTGAGACTTTGTGAAAGACAAACCAGCGGGTCAACACTATTCTTCATCTACTACTTCTTGTTGACTTTTCAGTCATGATGCTTTGCTTCATGGCAGCTTCACTTCATGTTCAAAGGCCCTGAAAGTCTCAGTATTCCCCAACCACATGGGTGGGATCCCCTGCCTTCATTCCTTCCTTGTTGGGGACATAGTAGGTGACTAACAGACCAATATACCAATTTTCTTTGTGAAAACATCCAATTTAGATTCTGTCATCAAATAGTTCCAAGTTCCTTACTGCAAACCCAGCCCTTTTATGAGACACAAATGTGAGAGTGCTCCATGTAAAATTTGGAGTCTGGTTCAGAAGAGAGTATCCAGAGTATTCCAGTCTCCTGGCACAGCTGTTTGCTGGTGTGGCTGCTGGGATGCCATCCTCCATCCCTGGGGAATTGCAGTGTCAGGGCAAGACCTAAAGAGCCCTCGGGGAAGACACCGAATTCCTCCTAAGAACTCTCTTACCTTGTCAGGCCCGATGCTCCACCAGAGAGAGGTGATACACAGAAATGAAATCTCTTCTTTTCTTCAGCAAAGTGCTTGCATGAGGCTGTGCAACAGCAGCCAAAGTGCTCCTTGCCCCCTGCTGCTGATCCTCAGCCCTGCAAACACCAATTCTCTGGGTCTTTACCCTCTATGCACATGGGAAATCTCCTCCCCTGACCCTCTGGAGGAAAGAAATCACTCTGCAGCAGGATAGAGATAAAGAGATGAGTGCTCTTTCCCGCTGTAGGAAGCAGGAAGAGCAGGGAGAAGATTCCAGATCTCCAAAGCCTCCCACCTGCTCTCAGGAAACCACAGCCTTGCTGCAGGACTAACAAGGGATGTGGGAGCTCCACAGTCACCAGACTACCAGCAATGTCTTCTGGGCTCATGTACTCTCCTGCAGTTCTGTTTGTGTACTTAAACCCTGCACTGTCAGGCTTCTGGGGGCTGCTCTGCCTTTCCCACTGAGATGAGGTGAGGTGGCCAGTGATCCAGTGGCTCAGGTTGCATGTGCCAGTACCTGGACACTACTTAGAAGTTTGGAGAGCTGCTGCTCCTCCTTGTGCATGTTGTTTTATATAGAGCAGCAGTGCTTCAAGACAACTCCTTCCAGCAGTGATTACTGCTCTTGGGTCAGACTTGAAGAATTTTCTGGTCTCTTCTAGTCTCAGCATGACAAAAAAGCTTCTTCACCTGCTTGTGCATAGCTGTGGGTTCTCCCTCCATGACCCCTGTCTGTGGCTGAGAGCATCTTCTCACTTTGTTTGAGCCCTTTTACTATGGAAGTGACTCTTCCAGACCTCTTTCCTCCGTCTGTCTCCGACTGTGTCCTCCCTTTTTCCATGGCTGTTTAATCATTCAGGCAGCACTTTCGGATACAAGAAGCTTGCAAAGAAGGGATTCATATCCAAATACCCTATCAATATCCTCACAGGCACCTTAACAGATGTGTCTGTGGTGATCCAAGCACTGCATTCTGCCTGGTGGCCTGGGATGAGGTGCTGTCTGTTGTGTGATGTTGACAGGTTCTGTCCTGCCCCTCTGCCCACTGCTGGGCATAGCTGAGCCCTGAGCATCGGCTGCCTCAGCACCTTGTTCCCTGGCTGCACCGTCTGCTCTGGTGCACTTGGATTAGGGAGGGAGAGACAGAAGTGGCTGTACCCTGTGTCCTGTAGAGCCCTGCACAGAGGTTTGCTGGGCTGGAGCTGGCTCTGGATGCTGTTTCCAGGACAGTTCTTCAGCTCTTGGCTGGCTACTTTCTAACAGCACCCATGGTCCGGTGCACTGGGAAGGGACAGGGAGGGCTGAGCTGAGAGACAAGGTATGGGCGTTCTTTCCTGTGCAAAGGTCCAGACAAGCCCTGGAAGCGTTGTGGTGCTCCCCGCTAGACTGAGAGCGTGATGCTGCTACGGCTGGGCCGTGGGATGGGGACGGGGCAACTGCTGAGGGGGACAGAGGCCAGGGTGGCCGCGGGCTCTGTCGGTGCTGCCCCTTGCGCTGCGGTGCGCGGGTGGAGCGGCTGCACTGCCCGCAGCAGGACCCGGTGCGGGGCCGGGGCTGCGGGACGCGGTACTGACGGGGTCCGGGGCTCGGGAGGAGCTGCAGCCTCATGCCGGGGGAGCGGGGAGAGCTTTCCCCGGGGCTGCGGGGCTCTGGGAGCTGCGGGAGCGCGGCGGGGCGGGCGGGGGGCCCGGCAGACACTGACGGACGCTGTGTGCCCCGCAGACGGCAAGGCGTACAGCTCGGACGAGGAGAAGCTGGAGGTGAAGTCGGCGGCGACGCCGTGCAGCGAGCGGGAGGAGGAGAGCTCGGCGGGCGAGAGCGAGGAGGAGCCTTTCCTGGACGGGGCGACCGGCGGCACCGCGCTGGGAGCCAAGGGCAAGGGCAAGGGCGGCCCCGCCGCCGAGCAGCCCCCGCCGGGCTCCGGGGCCGGCAAGAGCCGCCGGCGCCGCACGGCCTTCACCAGCGAGCAGCTGCTGGAGCTGGAGAAGGAGTTCCACTGCAAGAAGTACCTGAGCCTGACGGAGCGCTCGCAGATCGCACATGCCCTGAAGCTGAGCGAGGTGCAGGTGAAGATCTGGTTCCAGAACCGCCGCGCCAAGTGGAAACGCATCAAGGCTGGCAATGTCAGCAACCGCTCGGGAGAGCCCGTCCGCAACCCCAAGATCGTGGTGCCCATCCCGGTGCACGTCAATCGTTTCGCCGTGCGCAGCCAGCACCAGCAGATCGAGCAGGGCGCCCGGCCCTGAGCCCGCGGGGCTCCCGGACCCTGGGGCGGGGGGACCCAGCGCCCGCTCCCGCTCCTGTGTACATGTCCCTTATTTATTCCGTGTAAACTCTGTACATACGGCAGCGTGTCCTTCTGTCCGTGCCATGGGGAGTGCGGCCGCCTGGCCCTGGGGCTCTGGCCGCCCGCTGGGCCGGGCCGAGCCGGGCCGGGCCGGGCCGGGCCCACGCTGCCGCTGGCGCCCGCCCATGTATAGCTGTGATTTCAATAAATTATTTTCTATGGAGCAAGACCACGTTCTTCCTCGCTGCAGGGACGGGAGGCCCGCGGCCCCGGCCAGGCGCGGGCAGAGAAGGAGAACAGGGACGGGAGAGGGATGGGAACAGCGACAGGGACACCCCGAGAGGCGGCCGCGGGGGTCGGGGAGGGCGAGCGGACGGGGAGAAGGGGAGGCTGGGGGGCTCAGCCGCCCCTCGGTGCCGGGGCCCACGGAGCCGGGGGCTGTGCGAGCAGCAGCGCTGCCCTTGCGGGCTCCATTGCCCCCGCTGCTCTGCCGGTGCCGAGACGCGGGCGGGAGAAGGAGCGGGGGGGCCGGGAAGCGCCCGGGAGCATCCCCAGGTCGGCCCTCCCGCCGGCCGAGCCGGGCCAGGAGCGGTTCGGGACCGCGTCGGCAGCTCATGCCGGGCTGGGGGGATGTGTGTGCTGCTGCTGCAGGCTCCCGGCACGGCTGCGGCCCCTGCCCTGGCCCGGGACAGCGGCTCCCTGCTGCTGAGGCCCCGGGACAGGAGCAGCAACAGAAGGGGCTCGCACATCCAGGCCAGCCATTCTCTGCTCCCGAGAGCTGTCGTATGAGGTGCTGCTCCCGCAGCCATCTCAGATACTGAGCCCCATGAAGAAACCCATGAAGACCCAGTTTTGCACAGGGCACAGCTGCATGCCCAGTCAACAGCACAAGGGCCGTGTGGCTCCCTGGGCGTCCAGCCTGGGGAAACTCTGTTCTGGTTTGACAAACATCAGCGAGTCCACGGGGCAAGGGAGCTCCTGTGCCTGTGCTGTGGTAGCAACACCCGTTGCAATGCCCCCAGAGCTTCCTGGAGAGGGGGAAGGCTCTCTTCAAGGTTTTGCTGGGGCACCAATTACTCACAGGTTTGATAGGGAGTTTGGGTCACAAATGGTCCAGCCAGCCGCTGTCACCTTCCCTGGGAGACACAGCTTGGGAGAGCAGGAAATATCCCAGACAGCCAGAGCTGCGACTCCACCTTCCCGAGTGCCCTCCCTGACGCTGTAGCAAGGGCCGGGCCACCCCTCTGCTGCCTCGGGAGCAGTGCTCCCTCCTCATGTCCTTCCCTCCTTGGCAGGTACATTCTGTTCACCTGGAGCCTGGGGTCCATGCTCAGCCTGTACAGCTGAGTCCTCCTGCAGTGCCCTGGAGCTTTGGAGCACTGGAAAGTGGCTGTCCCTGCCGCTTGGCTGTTGGCTCCAGCTGGCTTCTGTGGCCAACAGACACAGCTCAGATCACAGCAATCATTTGAACAAAGCTGTGCTTCCAGATGTCCTTGGTGGGTGCCTCTTTCCACAAAAATATTTGATGTAGGTCCCGAGAGGGTTCTGTGGGATCCTTTCAGGATTTGGTTTCTCAGCTGGCTCCCACTGCAGGAGACACCTGCCTCTGTCCCTGCACCACTGACCTAGAAACAAGAAAGTATCCTCCGGAAATGCCTGGCCTGGTGTTGCTCACAGCATCCCCAGCATGGATTTGCCCTGTGCAGGTAGCAACACCTGCTGGCATTCCCTCCGGATCAGGGCAGTAAATGTGCTTTGGCAACAGCCCCCAGTGCTCTCCCTCCGGAAAACTGTCGGCTCCCTTTTCAGCAGGCTGGGGTGGAGCTGCCTGCACCTGCACCTCTTCTCCATCCTCAGGTGGGTGTTGGCCTGAGACAGGGACTGAGCTTAGCTGTGCTCCGTGGCTGCAAAGGGGACTCAGCTGTTTGCAGCCACTGCAATGCTCTAGCACATGAACTGCTACTCCCCTTGTGTGGGAGGGCAGGGGGCCGGGTAAAGCCGTTCTGCAGCTACACACGGGGCTCTGCCACTACAAATGTGTCCACATGAGGGGTCTGTGCCACTGCAGCCGACACACAGCAGTGCACGTTAACCACAACACTCCAGAAACTGTCCACAGCTCCAGGGTTGGGGCAGTGACATTAAAAGGAGTCAAATTTTATTTTGGGGTCCCAGAACTCCCTTATTCCCACCGGGCATTTCTAACTGACACTGGCTTGATATGTCCTGCCCCAGTGGCAGCTCTAGTTTATTGTGTCTTTAAGCTACCATAGAGGCCACTGCCCACCCAAAATCTGTGTGCAGAGCAGTCCTGCTCCACTGCATGCTCATCCATGGACTGCCATTGAGGTGGTTCCAACACCTACAGTTTTCAGCTGCATGGAAGATTTTGTTGCTGTTGTTGTTGTTGTTGTGTTAGACCAGTGCTAGAGCCCATACACACTGCAACCCTACCAACAGCCATGTTAAAATCCCCACAAATGCTGCAGAGGTGCAGCTCTGTGTAGTGCTGCTGGAGGTGACAGACTCATGCTGTCACCAGCGCTGCTGGAGAGAGCTGCAGAGCAGCACAGTGTTCCTGGCACCGAGCAGAGCAGAGCTGCCAGTGAACCCTGAGTATTGTGATGGCTCTGGTGCCTCCTGCACAGCGGAGAGCAAAGCACTGCACAGTGAGCACAGTGCTCAGCACTGCCCACCCTGCACAGCACTGCCCATACTGCACAGTGAGCATGGTGCTCAGCACTGCCCACACTGTCCGAAGCAGCTGTGGCCCCTCCTCAGTTGGGGGAGCTGTAGGGGCCCCCATGAGCTGGAGCTCTGTGTGCTGGGTCAAACTGGGGTTTGGGAGAAGGAGAGCCACAGTGACAAACTGGGCAGTAAAGACAGACCCAGGGCAATTGAGCCGTGGAGCTGGATGGGGATTGGGAGGTCTCTGCTCCAACACCTGCTCCAAGTTTGTCCCATTCAAGATGCTGAAGAACTTGCCCATCTGCCCATCTGACTTCCAGCATCTCCAAGGGTGGGCAACCCTTCCTCTTTGGGCCCTGTACCAGTGCCCAACCACTTTCTAGTATGTTTCTTCATTTGCATCTATTTGGAATTTCCCATCTACAAGCTCCTGGCTGTTACCCTGTGTCCTGGAGTATGAACTGCTGGGGAAGGAATCCCACACAGGCACTGGTACATACACACACAAACACACGTGTGCACACACACACACACACAGAGTAAAAGGTAGACACAGGTGCAGATACACAGAGAGATAAATATATACATAGATACATACAGTGTGTATATACATGGACATGTGTTTGCTTATATAAATATGTTTACACACACACATATATATAAATACATTTCTATGAACAAGACTTATTTTGCCCTAATGCTGTAAATTTCAGCATTTAAAAGGGAATTCTCCCTACCCAGACCTGTCCACTTGTTTACCTGTATGGTGGTTCTTAAAGAACTGGGAAAGGAGCATGAATTACATCCCACAGAGCATTTATTCACTCAGCACAACAAAGCTGGTCCTCAGCATTTCCTGACAAGGGGTTTGTATGAAGATGTGATGGCCCACAATATGGTGCTGGTGCTATTCATCAGCCAGTGGCTCCAGGACTAGCTCAGGTGCAGGACAGAAACAATGGGCAAGAGAGAAACAAAGTCCCAATGGCTGGCACCTGGGAAGGGTTGCGAGCTCCCCCTGACCACTCCCCAACTCCTCTGCAGCCTGTGCCAGCTTGTCCAGTGTCCCCATCAGCCAGGCTGGCACTCCCCCCACCCAGGGCTTTGTGACTCCCTGTGCTGTGGGTCTCTGCACCCACCTGCAGGCCTGACACCATGAGGGGCACAGAGGGCAGGTGCTGTAGTGGATGTGCTGGTGCTGTACCTCAGTGAGCACAGGCCAGGGCAGCTGGGACACTGTCACACCTGTGCCTTTTCCCCCAGAGGCAAGGCTGCCTGGACACATGGAGGCACAGCAGACCCTGTGGCAGGATCTCTCCTGTGGCCATCTCTCCTCAAAGCACCTCTGCATGTGCTCAGCATGTGCCCAACAGCTGCAGGGTGGGCAGTGCTGCCCCATGCCCTACTGTGCCCACCTACAGATCCCAAGGAGGCTGCTCAGCTGGGCCTGCAAGAAGGCCCATGGGGCTTGGATTGAGTTGTACCCTGTGGGGCTCTTTCTGGCAGTGCCCAGGCTCTCTGGGAAGTGCTGCAAACCTGTGCTATGGCTGGTTCCCAGCCTGAGGCTGCATACTGTGGATTTACTCATGGTAAGGCCGCATCCCACAGCTCCTGTCCTGTGGCACCCACCTCCCTCCCCTGGCTCCAGCCTCAGCTCGATGGTGTGAGCTCAGGGTGCTGCCACAGACCTGCTTGGGGCCAGTAGCTCAGGGACAGTCCCACTGCTGCTGCCCTGGCACGATCCTGTGCTGTACAGCAGAGCAGAGTGCTGGCCTGTGCCCTCCCTGGCATCAGCCTGAACACAGACACCTGACTCCTGCCCCAAAAAACACACACCGTGCCCCTAAACACAGACACAGCTCCATGGACACACCTCTTCCCCTGAACACGGGCATGGAGCTCCTGCTTCATTCATCCCGTGCTGGCCCAGGGCCACCTGGGGCCACATTGGTCACCTCGGCACCCAGATGTGCTCCGACACAGGAGTAACGCTGGGCTGGGGCAAGGCAGGACAGGGCACAAGCGCTGCTGCTGTGGGCTCTGTCCCACTCTTGGCTCCCTGGGACGCTGTCAGAGCCTGCAGGGATGTGCTGGCATTCCCTGCCCCCAGGTGCCAGCAAATGGGCATCACTGGGATCCCCAGCATCTGTCTGCAGCTTGTGGGCAGCAGCAGGAAACGGGGCCTGTCCCCACGGGGCTGTGCCCGCAGCAGTGCCACTGCCACCAGAACCTGGCCAGGGCTCTGGGTGCCCTGAGGGGCTGCAGCCCATGGGCACTGCATGGCCGTGGGGGCTGTGTGGCCCCACACCATGGACACTGATGATCTCCGTGGGTCCCCTCCAGTTCAGGGTATTGCAGGATTTTGATTGCAGAGCTGTCCCCGCACGGCTCCTGGAGCATGGTCATCACTCCCAGCCCCGATGGCACAGGCAGAGCGTGGGGACAGGCAGGGGACACCCCCAGGTGTCCGGGGGTCAGAGCTGGGTCCGGGCCGGGCACCCGCGGGCCCGGGGCAGGGCTGGGATGGGAAGGGAGGCGCCAGGGCTGGGTAGGGCGGGATCCCGCGCGGGAGATGATGTATGGGCAGATGTATCAGATCGCACAAGATAAACAAGCAGTGAATTTCATCAGGGCCCATCATGGCTTTAATTTGGCTGCCTAATGAGTCAGATCCAGCCGCGCAGATAAAAGTTGTCAGAGCCGCAGCCCTAATGAATTTCTTGCCACTTGTAATCAAGGCAGCTTGTCTGAGGGGGATGATTAATGGGCCCCAGAGGAGCTGCCGTCCCTCGGCTTCCATTCCCGTTAATGCAGTCGCCAGGAAATTAACCAAACCCAGCACTGGGCTGGGGCCGGGCTCTGTGAGGGCACCCATGGGCACCGCCAGGGCATGGCAGTGAAGGGTGACATGGGTGCAGGGGCTGGACTGGGACTGGGACCACGACTGGGACCAGGACCAGGACTGGGATGAGGATGATGATGATGAGGATGTTGATGACACGGGCACACACAGCCAGAACACATCAAGGAGTGGAGGGACCCTCTGCAGCCCCCAGCAAGGCAGCCCTCTGCCATGGGAGAGGCACAAGGAGGAGGCAGCAGGGGTTTGACAGGGACATCTGAGGGTACCCGTGCCATTTGGGGGTGTCCTGCACCTCCCTTCCTCGCAGCACTGCCACACAGGCTTGGGGCCCAAGGCCTGTGCCCAGTGCAGCAGAGCCTGGAGCCCAGCACAGCACAGAGACACTGCAGCCCTGAACTGCTGTTTGTGGGGCAGCCTGGGGTGCAGCCAGCCCAGAACTGCCAGCACTGGGGCCCTGCTCTGCCCACAGCTGTGAGAAGCATGCAAAGCCAGGGCTGGCAGAGCAGACACACGGTCCCTTCAGTGCTCAGGGCTCTGGGACTTGATGATCCCTGGTCTGGTGCAGCTGTAGCAGACTCCTCACTCGCTGTGGCAGCCCATCACTCCCTGCCCATCTCTGCCTTCCCCTGTCCCAGCTTCACACCTGCTGTCCTGTGCACAGGGACTAGCTGGCCCAGCACCCCTGCCCTGCATGTCCCCTTTCCAGCAACACTCCTCTGCTGTGGGATCTCCCGTCCCACCAGAGCTGTGCATTCCTCTGGGGCCATGTTCTGGCACTGTCCCCCAGGGCTGGCACATCTCCCCTCCACACCTCAGCACTCTGCAATGTTCCAGGGGCCCAGTTTGGCACAGGACTGCTGTTGATCAGAGCCCGAGCTGGAGAAGAAGAGGCTGAACGTTTGTTAGCGTGGGCTGGAGAGGCACCAGACCCAGCTGCAAACCAGTGCTGCGTTGGAAAACCCAAAGGCAGCACACTGAGACGCTGGCCTGGCAGGAGGTGGGTTGCTTTATTGGCCTTTATCTCCTTGGCTGCAGATAACACACACAGGGCAACTCATGGAAAAGAAACCGTATATACAGAGTGTCCATATAAATATTTCCAATGTACATTTTATACACAAGTGACAGAGACATTCCATAGCAGTGTCCAAAGCCTTGAGGTTCCAGCATTCAGCTAGAGGCTTGACCCCAATGCAGAGAGAGATGCTCCTCTCCCCTCCTCTTGCTCAGCTGGAGACCAGCCCCACCTGGGCAGCAGCGGGAGGCTCTGATGGAGACACTGTGTATGGCTTGGAGCCTGGAGCTTTAACCTGGAAGGACAGTGACTCTACAGACAGACAGACAGAGCTGGGGATCCCAAGGTGACCATCCTCTTCCCATTGCAGGTCACCGGAGAGGCTGGGGAGGCCTTTGTCCAGGGGCTGCACTGGGGAGATGAGACCCTTGCATCAGCACGTGGGGAGCAGCATCTGTGCGTGCACCCCTCCTGCACCGGCCAGCAGCAGAGGAGCATGGGGGTGCAATGGAGACATATGCACCTCCTGCTGCCCCCCACCTCCCTGCTGCACTGCGGGGTGTGGCGAAGCCAACACGGAGAGAGAGCAGGAGGAAGTGCCCAAACCAACCTGCCTGAGGGAGCAGGTGCACCCATCAGCCTCCCTGGCACTGCTGTGCACGGGGGGGGCTGCACACCTGAACTGCCCCCAGCCCCTGCTTTATCTACAGATGTGTGTGAGGGGGGGCAGCAGAAACTGCCTCCCGATCCATGTACCGGTCACAGGAACGGGGCGCACTGCAGCCACCCCAGTGATTATGTGGGAGCCCCTCCACAGCTGCCAGCACTGGGTCTGCACAGCTCCACGGCCAGAGGTGGCTGGAACCAGCAGAGGAGCAGGATGCTGGCTCCCAGCTGGCTCCCAGCCTCCTCTTGGCTGGAACGGGGTTTCTGGTGGGGACCAAGAGCGTGGGGCCAGTCTGCGCTGCTCTCAGAGCCCCTCCTGCAGCCCTGGTCCCTGGCAGGGCTGGAGGGCAGCTGTGTGGCCACCGGAGGGCCCATGCAGGGCTAGGCTGTGGCGGGGCTGGCGCTGAGCTCCGGTGGCGCCGCGGCGCAGGCGTTGTTGTTGGCATTGGCGTTGCGGCGGGGCAGGCTGGGGGTCAGCGTGGCCGCGCTGTCGCTGGGGCAGCCGTGCTGCAGCAGGATGTCGATGCACTCCTGGCTGCCGGCCCGCCGGGCGTAGGCCAGCGGGGTCAGGCCCCGAGCATCCCGGCTCTTCACATCCACTCCGTACTGCCAGGAGAGAAGAGCTGGTCAGCGGTGCCTGGGAACCGTGTGCCCAGGGGCACGGGAATGGCAGGGAGCAGAGGCGCTCTGGGGAAGGCAGGTAGAGGGAGCTGGGAGGGTGGGCAGGTCAGTGCCAGTGGGCATGTGTGGGAACCCAGGGAAGCAGGATGGATAAAGGCAGGGGGGTGGGGATAGCACCAGAAGCCCCGCGGTGGAGGCTGCGGGTTCTGCCTTACCCAGATGAGCAGCTGTGTGAACACTACATTGGCCATTGCGCAGGAGAGATGCAGCGCTGTGCGCCCGTCCCCATCTCCGTAGGTCTCATTCACCTCCTCCTTGGTGCCGTGGGCCAGGAGTGTCACCACGAGGCGCAGGTCATCCTCCACCACGGCCCGCAGCAGCTGCTGCCCCAGCGGGATGTCAGACTGGGGCAGAGGGGCCAAGAAGAGCTTCTGCTCGTACTTAGCCCGGATCCAGCGCTCCTTCTCCTCCCTGCCACACAGGACATTGTCACTGTCACAGCTGAGACAATTTGCCTGGGCCCCATGCACAAAAGGACATGAGCATCAGCACTGCCATCTGAACATACTTGTGTGAGCAGCGAACATCCATCACACCCAGGTATGTTCTGCACAGCCTCTGCCGTACCCCTGTGCCCACAGCTGCCACCAAGTCTCTGTCATCCCACGCCGGACACCTGCCTGACACCTGCTTGACTCACTGCACCTCCTTACAGATTTCATGGACACCGTGTGCACAGCACAGCAGCAGCATCTCGCTCCCAGCCCCACACCTGTCTCTGTGCACCCCAGGGCTGCGTGCCCGTGCTGCGGCAGCTCGGGGACCGTCCCTGTGCCGCGCTGTGTGCGGGCCATGGCCAGCGGCAGGGAAAGGTTAGCGCTGCACACGCCAGCCCAGTGCCACGGGAGGCCCCTTATCGCTGCCGCCGTCGCGCCTGGTGCGAACAAAGGCGGTGTCCGCGTCCGTCCCGCCGGGGCCGCGGGCCGGGATCGATGCTGCCGGCCCGCCGCTATCTGCTGCCATTCTCCCCATCAGTGCCCCGCCGAGCGCGCTCGCTGCCGCCGCCCCCTGACCCGCGCTCCGCCGCTGATAAGCCGCAGAATGGGCTCTTGTTGGGATGAGTGACAGGAGAGTGGCTCCGATAGGGACAGACAAGGACCTGAAAGGGACGGACCCTGGAGACCCCGCACGACGCTGCCAAGCCATCTCTGTTAACCCCTTCGGCTTTGCAGCCAGCCTCGGCTCTCAGAGTCACGGCACGGCTCCATGTGGCTGCCATGGAGCCCCACTGGCCACCAGGATGGCAGGAGAGGGAGGCCATTGCCTTGCAGGCAGATGGGACCCCCAACACTGGAGCATCCTGAGGAGTCCTGCCTGCCTCAGTGGCTGCTCCCAACCCCTGCAGTGTCCCCCAGCCCTCCTGGCGTGTTTCCCAAGAATCATCTCTGGGGTTTGCCACCTCCCTTACCGACTGCTCTCAGGCGTGGGCTTGGGGTAGCCCTCCACCATGCCCTCCCAGACAGCGTTTGCAAGCGCGTTGCCGATGGCTGCCATGACCATGAGGAGCTCGCTGGGCCAATCATCCAGGTCCAGGGAGCGCACACGGGACAGGTGGGTGCCCAGGTTGCGATGGATCCCAGAGCACTCGATGCACATGAGAGCACCCAGGTTCAGACTGGCCCAGTCCGGATCTGAGGGCAGCAGGATCAGTGGGGAAGAGTTAATAACCTGCCAAGACTCACCAGCCCATCTCCTGTGGTTCAGACTCGTATTTGCAGGCACCTGCCCACCAGAGCCCTTCCCAGTTCAGTGTCTCTGGGAGAGGTGGGCACGGAGAGGCCGGGACCCCAGGCTGGCCAGTGAGGGGTCACAGGCCAGTGTGGTCTGCAGCCCAACCCCGAGGAGCAGGTCCACTGCAGGAGAGGACGGGACAGACACACAGAGCAGGTCTCTGTGGGCTGAGAGAGGGGTGCCTGGAGCCCCCTCCCTCCCTCCCCTCCCCGGGGGTGAGCCCCCCAGTGCACATCTCTTACTGGGTGTGTCGCAGTCCACGCAGAAGCTGTTCCCGCGCGCGGTGCGGACGGCCTGCATGGCCTGCGCGTCGCCCTGGCTGCCCAGCCGAGCCTGCAAAGAACCCCACAAGGCCCCCTTCACCGCAGGCCAGCCAGCCCACCACACACCCTGCACCCCTCCTGGCATGCCACACCACACTCCGTGAGGCTGGCCAGCGTGGGGGCTCTGCCAACAGGGTCTGCAGGGGCCAGCTGTGCACCAGAGGAGCAGGGGACAGTGGGGAGAAAGGGCAGAGGTGTCCAGGGAGGGAATGAACCATGCAGGATCCAGCCACACTGATGCAGAGTACTCTGTGGGGCCAGAGCCAGGCAGTGAAGAGGTGACAAGATACCTGGGGGAAGTGCACAGTGCCAGGGATGGGACTGAACTCTCACTGGGAGAAGAGGGATCAAGGCAGGATTCAGTGTGGACAGACAGGCAAGTGTGGGACATGGAGGAATGTGGCAAAGCAGATGCCAGAGAAGATAGAACAGAAGTTGGCCAAGGCCTCTTACCTTGTTTTTGCTACTCTCACAGCCCTGCAGGCTGGCCAGGATCTGGCTCTCAATGGCCTGCACCCAGAGCTCCCGCTCCTCTGATGTTGAGGCTTCAAAGAGCCACGTCTGGCCCGTCAGTGACACGATAATGAACTCAAATGGCTCGTCTGGTTCTGGAAGAGAAAGGTGCGCCATAACACAGGGCTGGGAAGGAGGGGTCTGCCATGGCAGCCACCACAATCCCCACGTGGCAGGGTCGAGGCAGTAGCAGAGCCCAGGAGGCTGGGACAGGAAAGAGCCTGCAGAGAAGAATCAGAGCTCTGTGCCAGTCCTCCCTCCCTCTGCCCCACACAGCTCCACTGGCTTGTGCCCACTCTCCCTGCCCTGTGTCCCGCCCTCAGAGAAAGCTGCCAACCTCTGCAGCAGTGAAATCAGCCCTTGCACTGAGTAGGTGCCTGCAGACTGCACCAGTGCTCAGTGCCTGCCCTCGAGTGGCTTTGGAGCCATGGGCCAGCACGTGGAGTGAGTTGGTCCAAGAGGGGCCTGTGGCTGGCTCCTCACCAAGGCTTTAAAGGTGCTCTGCCCTGCTAACCCCTGCCAGCCTGGCTCTGCCTCACATGGTCCCCCACGGGCACAGTTCATGGGGTGTCATGTCAGCCTCACACCCAGCACCAGCATTTACCTTTTATTGCCAACTTCAGTAGTTAGTGCAGTAAATGACTTAACTAAGCGGGGCCTGAATGGAATGACTAATAAACGTTATGTCACAGCACACGCTTCAGCTCATAGCAAAATGATTTGTAATTACCTAATTAGCGTTATGCAAATAACACCCTCATCTCCATAATGTGCCTTCCCAGCTCTCTATTAAAAGCAGGGAGTCAACTGCTCAGCTCCAGAGACAGCACGGAGGCCGAGGGGCCTCTGGTCCACATCAAGGCAGAGCTGCTCTGGCCTCAAGCCTGGCAGGGTCTGTGCACACCAGGGGACATGGGGAGGTGAGCAGGGGAGTCTGGAGGGGTTTGAGGGAGGTCCCCTCCTCTCCTGACTTCTCTGCAACACAGAAGCCCCTCACTGTGGAGGGAAGCAGCAGAAAGGCAGGGACTGAGGAGCTGCCACAGCCCCCAGGTGAATGGCTGCAGAGGCCCCGGCCAGGTGCCACCAAGGGCACAGCCACCCTCAGCTACTGTGGGGCCACCTGAGCCCATTTGAGCCAGGCTGTGTCCATGAACATCCCCAGAGCATGGTGCAGCCTTGTGAAGTCTCCCTAGGAAAGCCAGGTCTGTTGGGCTTGATGGGAGTGCACAGCCCCTCCTCCCAGGTTTGTGAGCACCTGCACTGACAAGTCCCAGGCTTGGAGATCACCAGGGCTCGTGAACTGGTGTGGGAACACAGGGCTGGGTCTCCACACCACCACAGCCTGGGGAGCATGGAATGACTCCAACATGAGGGCTTGTCCTGCCTTGCCCTTCCCAGATAGGAAGGCAAGGCTCTTTTACTCATTTCACCCTAAATCATCCTGTGACTCCTCCCCTGGGGAAAGATTCTGCAACTGCCTCTGACCTGCTGGAATGAGAGAGAGAGCCCTCAGGAGGATGAGGATGGCAGACTGCAGGGAGCAGGCAGTTAGCCACGCTGCTGGACTCTCCCCTCTCTGATGCACAGGCATAACCAGGACATCACACTTGTCCAGCACCTCCCTCCAGCTCTCAGCCACAGGAGAGACGCCACAGACACCAAGTCCCAGCTCAAGAACAAGATTCTTGGAAAATATACAGCTGCTAGCTTGTGAATACTGGGAGAGGAAATACCCAGCCAACAGGCAGGCTAACAGGCATTGCCTCCTTTGCTTGCTGGCAGCAGCCTCTGTGAGTGCTGCCAGACCCCAGCACGGGCAGGGAGCCTCCAGACTACAGGGGAGCCAGGACCATCCCCCCACAGCCACAGGGCTGGTGGCTGCCTGGGGCCAGGCACTACCAGCCAGGAAGGAATGAGCAGCAGCTCCCTGGGGCAGAGGCTGCCCAGGTGCTGGAGGGAGCATCTGCAGACGGTGCTCCTGGGGGACCCTGACACATCAGAACAGGCTCTGCTCTCCTCAAATCGCATCCTGCCTTGGTCTGAGCGACCTGTGGCTGCTGCTGCTGTGATGCAGAGCCCAAGCCAGCTGCCTGGACTCAGGAAGCACTGGATGCACCTAAAGTCCTGCCTGCTACCAAGCCTTCTGCACAGCGGAAGAGGATATCGTGGTCAGCAGGACACAGCGAGGATTCCTGCTGTGGGCTCACATGTTCCTGTTTCCTGTTTGACCAGCACCTCCTCAGGAATCCCAGCCCCAGCCTTCCTGCTACATTTTCCAGGGAAGCAAATGCCTGCTCTGCCTGCCCAGAGCCAGGAGCTCTGCCTGGAGCCCTGCACCAGGGCTCTGGTGTGGGGGTCACTGCTGCTCCTTGAGGCACCACGCTGGGGCCTCCATGTGGCTCCCAGCACTCTGCTCAGGACATTCATAACAGGGCAGGAAGTTCCCTCCTTTCTGGATGAGAACTTTCTGGGGCTCCAACCCGACTCGGATGGACTTTCCTACTGTCACAGCTGAGGGACATCCCAGAGCTCTGGGGCTGCCCAGTCCCAGCCGTGGGAGCAGTCCCAGTCCAACCAAAGCCCTGGCGCCAGCTCTGCAAGACGCAGGAGCTCCATTCCCTTCCTTCTTTGTGCCTCCTGGATTCCAGCTTCATGCTGAACAAAGGCCGTGTTGCTCTCGGAGCCCGGGAAGAGCTAACAAAAGAGCACAGCTTTTCTGCTGTGCTAAGGCAAATTCCCCACCTCCTAGTGCAGGATGGCACTGTGGGGCTGGATCTCTTTGGAGGCCTCAGCACAGCATGACTACGACAGAAGAGCGTGGCACTGCAGGATCACAGCCCTGGATTCACACGTGAGGATCAGCAGAGCTGGGAAGGGAATCAAGGGCTGGCAGCAGCTTCCAACACTGTGCAGACTTTCTGGGATGGTCTAGGACCAGCTCCTGAGCTCCTCGGGGCACCCATACAAGTTGGATCAGACTTGAGCTGTTGTTTTAGGAAACGTACTGGGCATTCTCAGCTTCTTCTGGCGAGAGGTACAGGTTTCCGAAGGGTAACACCAAGCAGATGACATAAGCAGAAGGGTTTAAACTACCTGGCAGAACTCCCTCCCCTGCTCCACACATGGGCACAGGCTCCTTCTCAGAGGCCAGAGAAATCCCAGAGCTTGCCAGCTCCAACCTGACAGGGCTCAGACCTCAGAGGAAGCCACTCCTATAGGAGCAGGGAGCCCTTCCCAGATGCCGAGTGAGTGGCTGTCCAGGGGCCAGATGGCAGAGCCCGGCCCCCCAGCCCTGCGGCTGCCCCAGCGTGCTGGTGGGAGCCCATTACAGCAGCTCCATTAGAATTAGTGGGCAGTGGAAATGAATGCGCTGCCTCTCTCTCTCTTGATGATTTTTTGATGATGTTTTAAAGACTGAGCTCCGTGAAGAGTTGCTGAGCAGAGTTTGGTGCGAGCCGGCTCTGCTAATGGGTGTTAACCCCTCGACCCCCCTTCCAACACAGCCCAGGAACGAGGGCTCTGAGCAGGAGCAGGATTAGGGAGGGCATGGCTGGGACAGCAGAGCCACATGGCACCCAGACTGCACCAGCAGCTGACACACGGGCAGGGACTGCAGGGAGATGAGCAGCCCCAGGGCAGACATCCTCCCTCTGCCAACACGCCAGCCTCGGGGGGAAGCATCCTCCAGAGAGCAGAGGGGCACCATGGGGCTGCCAAGAACGAAGGAATGGGGACAGCCTGTGTGTCCAGCCGGGAACCACACCACAGGGACAGCTAAGGAGCTAAAAATGCCTCAGCTTCAACACAAGGCTGGGGCAGAGCTTGGTCTTGCTCTGCAAAGGGCTCTGGCTACACCCTGCAGTGGTGCCCAGCCCAGAGACCCTCCTGTGGGGGCCCTGATGTGGAGCCATGGGAACAGTACTTCCCACCTCCTTTCCCATGGACACCCTGCTTCTTCATGGGGTGCAGCAGGTCCCCCAGGCAGTGTGTTCCCCTGGGGAGCTGCACTGGGTCAGGCTGGCCCCATGCCTCACCCCTACCTTACCCAAGGTGCCCCTACACAGGTTGCGGCAGCACTCTCAGAGTACAAGCAGCAATACGGGGGACGGCTCCCCTGTCCCAGAAGCAGCAGGATACAAAGCAGCTCTGTGAGGACAGAAGATGGAGCAATGTCCCTCTGGTCCCCACCAAGTGCAGCAGGACTGTGCTCCCAGCACTCGGACATGGCACAGCAACTCCCTCTCTGCACAGGGCACTGGACAGAGCTCCCCCACACCAGCCCAAAGGCCCAGGGCAGCACTGTCTTCCCCCGTGGGAAGGGGGAGTTCAGCACTGAGGATGGCAGGAGCATCTCCATGCCAGCACACCAGGCAGAGAGCCTTCCATGCCAGACAGCTTCTCCTTCCTGAGCAGAGGGGTGCAGGATAGTGTAGGACACCTTCCCTGCATCCCAGCAGATCGGGCAGAGAGGAGCAGGATTCCACTCGACATCAGCAGGACAGGAAGCAGAGTTGGCACCGGGCCCCACTCTTGAAGCAGAAGTCTCCTCTGTCACCTCTGCTCTTCACCATCTCCCAGTCACAGCCAGCCTCTCGCTGCATGCTGTCCTTGTCCCTGCCATCCCTTCTGCTGCTTTTTGCTGGATAGTACAAGTGCCTCCAGAGGCCCTGCAGAGTGGGCAGTCACACAGGGAGGAGGTGGGGGACACCTCCAGCATGTGGGGCACAGGGCAGGAAGCAGGGCAGGTCCTGTAAGACATGCAGGGAGACCCTGGCCCAGAGCTCTGCTCTCTGGCTGCCAGGCCTGTGAGGAGGGTCCTGGAGCAGGGCAGCCAGCAGCCCCTGGCCTCGGGATGCTTGTTTGCAAGCTGCGACTGTACCATATCATTATGAGGTGTTTGGGATATCAACAAATTAGCAGGCGTCTGGGAAGAGAAGGATGCAGCACCATTCGTAAATGTCAGCTCGCTACCTCCTCATTTTGCAGATCATTAAACCCAATATTCCCAACCTGTATTAGTGCGGCGGGGACAGGCCCCTCTGCGGGGACAGCCGTCAGGAGAGCGCAGCAGGAACAGTGTGATGGAGACCCCCCAGTGCCCCCAGGGCCCTCAGCCCCGGGCTGAGCTGGCAGCAGCTCAGTGGGGGCTCGAGCAGGGATGGGCACACGGAGCTGCACCACGGGGGCAAACAGAGGGGTCCCAAACACGTGCGGGGAACGACACAGCAGGTCAGGAGGAGCAGGTGCTCCCAGGGGACACCACAGGTACCCAGGGCTGTGCAGGGGGTCATGTAAGGGTTGAAGAGTGTAATTTCTGTGTAGATGGCAGGGAGGATGCAATGTGGGGCGCAGAGCAGGGGCAGGCCTGGGAGGGGGCAGAAGGGCTGGGGGTGTGTGCAGGCAGCAGGGAGGGAGGGCACGGACAGTGCAGGCTCCATGGTGTGAGCAGAGGCCTGTGGCAGGGTCGGGGATGTGCACATGAGGGTCTCAGAGGGGTAACACAGAGCTGTGCAAGGTCCCCCAGGAAGCACAGACTGCGGGGGGGAGCTGATGGAGACAGGGGACCAGCTGAACCACAGAGATGCCCAGCACAGGCTGCCTCTCTCCCGCCAGCACGGAGCAGGGAGCTCCAGGGTCCGTAATGAGCTGAGTGACTTGTTAGCACTGAATGAAGAGGCTTGGTGGAGGAAGCGCGGGTGACACAAGCTGTGTGGGGCAGGCGGGAGCTGAGCCATAGCAGCTGGAATCCCCAGCAATCTGCTGAGCACGGCTCAGCCTCACACTCCCGGCTTGCCACGATCGGCCTCGACAGCCCCTGACAGTTGGCATTAATCACGCACATCGCCCCAACACAACTCTTTACTGGCCATCAATTTCCTGTGGGTTTTAAAACTAAAAAACAAAGACAAAACCGCGTCGTTTGGCCGCCACTGAGAAGCACATTAAGGGGCTGTCAGCTTCTCGCCATGCACCCTGCATCACTCTTTAAGCACATGAGAAGTTCATTATCCCCGGAGCTCTGGCAGCCATGGGGGGACTGGAGCAGGGAGCGTCGCGAAGGTGCTGCTGCCCTCAGCCGTGTCTGGGGGCTCTTTGGCCCTCCTGGCAGCCTCGACAGGGGCCCAGGCTCCAGGCCAAGAGCAGTGTGGCTGCAGGGGGGCTCTGGGCAGCTCCATGGCAGGATGGGGCACTCCTGGCCACAGAGCTTTGCTGGGTTTTGACAAGAGCAGACTCTCCCGATGGTCCTCGCAGGATGACACTGCACCTACACCATGGGGATGAGCATCTTCGTCCCCTGACAGCCTGACACACGATTGCCAGCCCGCGGGGGCTCCCTGACAGCCTGAGCTGCACTCCCCAGCTCGGTGACATCTCCGGCAGCCCAATCCCACGCCTGCCATAGTTTGCGGATGCTCCCTGGCAGCCTGACACGGAGCTCTCTTTAACATGAGCCCATGTAAAAAAGCAACAGCTCGTTTGATTTATGATACTTCAGAACAACTAAGATTCAATTGCTCTGCACGTCCCTGGCTCTGATTACCTCCTAAATGAGATAAACTGATGGCAATTTATCCCCAGACCTCACCAACTTTCCCAGGATGCTAACCTGAGCTGCTCGTGCCTAGCTCACGGGTGTGGGGTGGGCGCAGGCAGGTGCAGACAGCCTGAGCACAGCCCAAACCTGCTCCCTCACATACCCCCAGGGCTGCTGGGGGTGACAGAGGCTGAGCCTGACGCCCTGCCTGGCCCCATGCAGCTCCTGGTGGGTGGGAAGTTTTGGGGGTGTCCCTCCACAGTGCTCCCCACACCAGCACAGCCACACTGATGTGAGCATGGCTCCTCACTGGGCTGTCCCCACGCTCCTACCAGGACAGTGAACCCTCCACAGAGGGATGAGCACCACAAGGGGACAGCACCTCTGCCACAGGGCCTGGCAGCCCCGCTCCTGGCACAGCAATTTCACACTTCCACCGTGTTGACTATGCAGAAGCAAAAAACTCACATTACCCTGCTCTGAAAAAAACTGCCATAACTGTTCAAAAGCAGCTTAAAAAGATTCAAGGGAGTATCAGTCATACTTAGGCACATCAATCCATGACACAAACATCGGCCATGCCCATGGTGTGGGGCAATGCTCAGCCCAGGGTTCAGAGTTGGACCATTCAGGCACTGGGACAGGACCTCAAGCAGAGGCTCAGCACCTCCCCGTACTTGTTTCCAGTCTCTGCTTGTCATGCAGGACAGTGACCCATCACAGGTGGCCACCTGAACACCAGCCCCAGAGTCACTCGCCCCTCTGCCTCTGCCTGGGCCTGCTGGTCCTGCTGATGAGCTGCTGCAGTGTCCAGAGCTGCATCAGGTCTTGGAGCAGTCCTGGAGCTCAGAGCAGGAGAGAGACCAACCAAGCCACTCACAAAGGTACCATGGGCAGGAGCTGTGCAGCAGGCACGTGATATGTGACCCAGCTCCGTAATTCATACTGAGCACAGGGATTCACATGGTCCTCTCTTGACCAGGACGTCCCCCCCACGCCAAAATGGGACACACAGCTCATTGCTGCTGGAACTGGCTAACACCAAGCTGGCAAGTGCAGCAACAGTGGCTGCTCCCATGGACTCAGAGCATGGTTCTGCTGGCACGGACGCTGCCGACAGCAGCAGGTCCTGTGGATGCAGGGTAAGCTGGGAGCACGACAGAACTGACCCGGCCCCTGGAATTCCAACTTTGCAATTGGATCCATTTTCTAATATACTAGATTCTTTTAAAAAATAAATGCAAGTTCAGTTTGTCAATAGCTGACCAAAAGCCAGAAAGCCAGCATGCAGCAGCCCACAGCAGCACTGTGCCCCAGCACGGCTCTGGGAGCAGCTCCTTCCCTCAGCTCTGCCCCATTGAGCCAGCACGTGTTGCACCCATTCACCCACTGGAAAATGACACAGGGGCTTGGCAAGTCTGGATTCACACTGGGGATGTGGAGGATGGGCTGCCTGTGCGCCTGCAGGCCCTGGATGCCCCCTCTGCTGTGCCGTGCTCTGCTCATCCCTCACACTGCCTGCACTGCTCCTCCCTGCTGCAGCACCCAGCAGTTCAGCCTCCTGCTGACCTCCTGCTGCCATGCACCTGGGCACCAGCAGCACTGCACATCACACTGGGGGCTCGTCCTGCTCCAGCACTGGGGCCAGATGCTCTGTACAAGGTCTGTGTGCAAGGTCTGTGAAGGAACAGATCAAGTTTGGTAACTGACACTTTGCTGGTAAATGAAGTTCTGTGTGATAAATGCCAAGGAATGCACACTGCAGGAAAAAGTTACATTGCTACAACACCTGATAGGGCTTTAAATTAAGCGTATCAGCCTGAGACAGGGCCTGGGTAACACTTCAGCTAAGACAGACCTCTGCTTAGCTCACCACCATGGCCAAGGACCAGTGCAGGAAACAACAACAATCCTCTGATGCCCTCATGCTCGCCACATGTCTCCACCCCCATCCCTCCACCTTCCAGGGATGCTGCCAAACCAGGAGGGACAGAAAGAGTGAGCGTGTGTCTGAAAAAACATCCCTATTAAACGATGGAAAAACTGGGATTGCTCAGAGACTCCTGTCCTGGGCACATAATAGTGACAGCCTCCAGCCTGTGCATCTGGGAGCAGAGGGCTTGGAATTCTGCCAAGCACACATGCGCTGTTGAAAAGGAACTAATCAAATTTTAAGACTTCAAGCAATGGTTAGTTCGTGTTACTGCTTCATAAAAGTGTTCCCACATTCAATTACCTTTTCTATTAAGAAATTGCATTACATTCTGTGTACTGTGAGGTCCCAGCATCTGCACCTCTCACACCCTGTCAGCTGCACTGAGCAGCCGCAGGACCAGACCTCTGCAAGCACTGACACATCAGTCCTGTGCTTCTTGGCCTTTATTGTGGTCAGCTGAGAGCCCTCATGTCCACCTGATAAACCCAATCATCACACCGAGGTCAGCTTTGGGACCTCCTTTACAACTCTTCCTTAGCATTTTACTTACAGGATAGGACACACTGCTTCAGCACATGCTTTCTCAGTCTTACGTGTGGGGGTGCAAAATCATCCCCTCCTTCACTATCCCACTATTCACACAAAGAATGAGCCTCTCCTTTTGACAAGCACTGGGCTGAGAACTGCAAACCAGTTTGGGAAGGGCAACAATGGGTCTGAGGAGGCAACATGCACACAGAGCTAAGAACAAAGTGCAACTACAGGCAGTGCTTCTTGCTACCCATGGGACACCAGCCCGAGAGACTCAAACGATGCTCAAGGTTCCTCAAACAACCACCACAGAGGAAAAACCTGTCTTAGACTTGGTGCATTTCAGATGCAGACAACTATAGCAGCAAAAAAGGAACAGCAGAGCTGCCCAACTGTGCACATCATCAAAGCAATGATTCCAAGAACAAGAACTTGAGCTGTTCTGCTAAGGAACACCTGGGCTGCTGCACTGCAGGCAGACACGTGATTTGGAGCAAGGTTCCAGGACAGCTGCAGCACCTTCAGGTACAGACTAATACTTCCTGGCTCGTTTTGCAATAACTGTTAGCTCCAAACACTTGTACTGAACCCTCCTCCCCTTGGAATTACATCTTTACTTTGGTTCACTACAGAAGCTTACTGAGTGCTGTGGGACAGGATGACCAAGAATAAAGTCAAATCTCACTTTTTCCAGCAGCTAACCACAGATGCAGGCTTTGGAGAACATGGCTGCCAGGCTTATCTCTACCTGGACAAATCTGGTGTCTTTTCCCAGCAGAATGCTTCTCCATGCCTTGCAGCCTGTCAAGCTTTGGGTCCCTCTTCAGCAACCATAGACACCAGAACTTCTCAACACAAAACCCATAAGGGTACTCTGAGCACTGGGAAAGCCCTCAGCTGGTCCTCTGAAGTAGACAAGCTTTTCCAAAAGACCCTTGGCTTGAGGCAGGTGCTCAGCACAGGTCTTTTAAATTATGAAAGTTTGGCCAATTTACAAGCCAATGGAAATAGGTCCTTTGGTGGAAAGTGTCTGAGAGCACCCCTTAACCATATGGTGTGCTCTCAGGTCTGCTACTACAGTTAGTAATTTTAATTACCAGTGACTGCGTGCACACACAGGCATGATGGTGGTTCTGCATGGCACGTGGGAAATAGAGGGAAAGGCAGATCAGAGAGGCTGGCTGCTCCTTCCTGCCTCAGCCCAAGCTTGGACAAGGAGTGCTCTGAGCCCCAAGTCACCACTGAGCCCCCCATGAGAAGCACCCCAAGCCCCAGGCACCCAGAGAGCACTGCAGCACCCTTGGGTGCCTGGCACTCTGAGCCAGCAGAGCTTCCCCCAGGCAGACCCTTCCTACCTTCTGCTGCTGTGCTGGGGCCATCGAGCCGAGTTGTCCCTGTGCTCTTTTTCCTGCGATGCTTTTTCCTGTTGGCATGTGGTGACGGAGGTGGCTCCAGCTTTGGGCTGGCAGCACTGGAAATGTTGGGGCTGGAGCTGAGTGAGTCGGCAGTACCGTTAGCTGGGGACAAAAACAAGGCAAGTCATGTACAGCGGGACAGTGACAGTCTCCTCTTTCCAGGACACCCAAGTGTTCTGGAGCCAGCCCCGGTACTTGGCTGGCTTGACCCACACGGCCCCTGAGACAGGGCAGGAGCTGCCCAGCTCCATGGCACAGGGCTGCTCCCACAGCCACTCCAGCTCAGGGCTGGCAGCTCCTTGGGCAGCCAGGCTGGACCTGCTGTGCACTGGGATCCACGCAGGAGGATCACACAGGGACAGCGCCGGCTCCCACACAGCCACACACGCAGCAGCACCTCTGGGGCAGCCCCATGGCCCACCCCAAACACAAGCTCCTGGGGAAGCAGCTCCCCCACAGGGCGGGACAAGCCTCTTGGGAAGGGACAGGCGCAGAGGGTGCTCTTGGCCTCTGTGGGGCAGATGCAGGCCAGGATGTGCAGCCAGGATGTGCAGCCAGGATGTGCAGAGGCTCTGCAGAAGCGCTGCCCTCGCAGCACTGCTCTGCCAGACGAGGTGACTGGGCTTGCCACACTCAGGAACCTGAGCATGATGGGCTCAATAGGCTTCCGATACGGAGCTGAAGAAGCTGCATCCCCAGCAGCAACGCACCAAATTTATCCTCAATCATACTGTTCCTTACAATTAATAGCAGAATTAGAAACAATCAGGGAGCTGCCTAATTACTGTCAATTAGAGTGCGCTAATCAAGCTCCGATCACACACACACACGCTGCCGCTGCACTCACCATTAAATGTCAAATTTCATTAGAGACCAGCAACAAAATCAAAAGCCTGACATTCAATTTCAGCAGCACACACAGCGCAGGCTTCCAATCAGCATAAAAATGCAGACTCCGGGGAAGGCAACGAGGCGCAGGAGCCCTCACTGCACTGTTAACCCTCTCCTAAATCCACTCCTGCCTCTCCAGTGTCCACCACCCCCAGGGCAGAGATGGCAGCGCCATGCCCAGCACCTCTGCCCCAGGCAGCTTGCCATCCCCTCTGCCACAGTCCAGTGTCTCCCATCAAGTCCCGACTTCCCATTTCCATGTTCTGTGGCACTTGGAATTAAGAAAGGAATCACAGCACCACACAAGGGCAGCAGCTCTGGCAGTGGGATGGAAGGGACCTGCCAAGCCTTCCTCCCACCCCAGCCCGGTTCATCCTGGTTTGTCAGACTGGTTTTTGGGGCTTGGTCTGTCTCGACAAACACCAGCAGTGGGGTGGAGAGTGGCACAGAGGGGCACAGGCCAGAGCTGCCCCAGGCAGGGATCGAGGGGCAGCTGGTGTCCCCCTCACACAGCCCAGAGAGGCTGCAGCATTGGAGCTCTCCCAGCCCTGCTTTCTCCTGCACTGACACACACCAGTAGGGTGTTTCTGCTGCTATTTATCCATGGGGAAATAGCTCACCCTTGACAATTAAGAGAGATAAATCTAATAAAATCAGACTCCAGTTTTCTAAATATAAATTACTGATCATGCTACAGGACCGTGCTTAGAGCAGGTGTGAAGCACCTTCAGCTCCTAGCCATATGTCACAGGGGACCTGAACTTTCTCATCAGTGGCTACATGTGGTGCCTCCATCCTCCCTCTGCTGCCCACCTGCTCACCAGGATGCTCCCTGGGCCAAATCCCACACCTCTGGCACCCTGCCCCACCCCAGGCTCAGCGAGAGGGGTCACACATTTCTGCACTCCCCCTCCTGTGGCCTGCCATGAGCCAGGCAATTCCTGAGGGATCATCACGTCCCTGCTCTTACTGCCCAGCAGCAAACACCAGAGCTGGGGACTCGCAGGGCCCTCGTGGAATGGGGACAGGATGGAAATGGGGTGGGGGCAGCACATGGAACACACTCCCTCTGCTAGATCAGACATTGCTCACTCTCTCCTTCCCCAGCAGGACAACCGAACCCCTCACTCAAGGACTCCTAGATCCCCATCTCACCAAGGGAACCTTTTACAGGCACCCCCGAGACCTCCTGGGCCCTTCTCCAAACCAGTCAGCCTTAGGGGGGACCCTGGAACCCCACAGGGGGGCTGCAGAGCTCCTGCAAAAGGGACAGATACAGAATGTGCTGGAGCATGTCTATATGACCGTATGGCCCCATCCCATTGCTCTTCCATGTACTCTCCAGGCCACAGCCAGAGCAGACAGCCTGTCCCCAGGAGCTGGGACGACAGCCTACAGCCTTGCTATGTGCCCAAAATCAGATCAGAGCACAGGAAAATTCCTCACCTGCCCTGCCATGCAGAACTGGGAACACAGCAGAGAGCCTGGCCCCTGGCAGAGCTGGGCTCAGGTGTGGTGCAGGACTCAGCTTAGCTCCTTGATGGAGGGGTGGTTGTGCTGCCCAGCTCAGCACACCCTGCCACGTGGAAAGAACTGCCCACCCAACAAATGCTCCCTCCCTCATGACACTGGGAATCCACTTCTGTCAGCTGGGCTGTGGGGGACACAGAGCAGGGATGCAGCCCTGGGAACTGCCTGGGACCCCCAGGCAAGTGTCCCATGATGTGCTGCGGGCCCTGCAGGACAGCTGGCCCTGTGCTGAGTCTGTGGAGCACTAACACAGGGCCTGGGGTCCAGCACAGGGCAGAGGGACCTGAGAGTGTGTGAGCAGCCAGCAGCACACAGGACAACACTGAGCACTGAGATGTCATCTCACCCCTCCATGTCACTGGCAGGAGCAGCAGCACAGAATCACAGAATGGTGTGGGTTGGAAGGGACCAAAGCCCACCCAATCCCACCCCCTGCCATGGCAGGGACACCTTCCATTATCCCAGGCTGCTCCAAGCCCTGTCCAACCTGGCCTTGGACACTTCCAGGGATGAGGCAGCCACAGCTTCTCTGAGCACCCTGTTGCCTCACCACCCTCTCAATAAAACACATCTTCCCTATATCTAGTCGAAACCCATCCACTTTTAGTTTAAAAACATTATTCCTTTTCCTGCTACAAGTGCATGCAGATCAGCTCCCATTTGAGTCTTCAGTTACTGTGCACAGAAGAGGCAGACTGGTCCAGGTGCTGTGAGCACGGACAGCTCCTCCATGGACAGGAACAGGACAGGGAGCAGAGGGATGGAGAGCAGAAGGACAAGGGGCAGGACAGGGGACAGAGGGATAGGGGCATGGGCCGGCTGGCTCTCCTGTGCCACCCAGGGCAACACACAGCATGGCTGCAGCAGCCCCCAGCTCTGCAGAGGAGGAAGGATGAGACTGCCATGACCTGGGGCAGGAGGGAACTGGGGCAAGGAGCTGCTCTGCAGTGGGCTGGTGCCACAGAACCGATCTGTGCCAAGGTGTGTGCCCCACACAGCGCTGCAGGAGGGCACTGGAGCTGCTGCTGTGCACACCAGGGCTCGGCGCTCCCGCTGCTGGGCAAGGGGCAAGGGGCTGCCTGCGGTGGGAGCCTCTCCACCACGGGGATGAGCACGCACACCCGCGTCCAGTCCCCCATGGAATGTGCCTCCTCTGGCCTGGGCTGTCCCAGTGTCCAATCCCTCTGACAATGCGCCCTCCCCAGCCCAGGGCTGTCCCACTGTCCCCCTGTCCGAGCCTGGGGCTGTCCCGCTGTCCCCGTGTCCCAGCCCGGGGCTCCCGGCACAGCCCCGCTCACGCTGCCCCTGCGCTCCCCTCGCCCGCGCTGCCCCATCAGCAGTAACAGTCTGATTAATTCGCTTCCAGCAGGGAGCTGATGGGGCCAATGATGGAGCCGCTGCATCAGGCGCGCTGAAATTGATAGTTTTTCACAGTTACAAATGAGGAGCCTCCTCAGCTGCAAATGGCGCCCGCACAGTCGGACTCCGGTAATGATCATAAAGAGGCTCCTTTAAACTGCGAAAGCCCCTGGGAGCGGGCGGGGGGGCGGCTGCCGCGCTAATGAGAACTACAAGGGGCGAGCAGGCATGGAAATGGCTCCTCCACTCTTGATGTGCATTTAACTGCTTTTTTAGTGCGGCGGCAGAGCCAGGAACGAAGGAGTGATGAATGCAGCACAAAAGCATTTATTTTCCAATTCGGCAAAGTGGCTACGTTGGGAAATGTATGAATTATTTTAATTCACTCAACTGTCCTGAAACATCACTGAGAGCGAGTGAGCGTGGGGGGAGGGGGCGGGCCGTGCTCAGTGTGTGCTCCAGAGACAGGAATCACTCCTGTTCCTTCAGCTGCCCTGAAATCTGGGAGATGGGGGAGCCAGCAAGGTGCAGTGACGGGGGAAAGCAGTGGTACCCCAGCACGGAGAGCTCACAGTAAGATCAGAGCAGAGGGCTCGGAGCCATCCTGTTGCAGAGCAGTGTCCCTTGGCTGGAGCTTCTCCATGCCTTGCAGGACAGCTTCTTCCCTGGCTGGGACACTGCCAGCTGACCCTCACCACGGGACACAGCCCCAAGGAGGCGCAGAGGCTGTGTCTGACACTCGTGAGGCTGAGGGGAGAACTCAGCAGGGCTACTCACAGGGGTTGGGGCAGCTGCCGGGGATAGCCACAGCCTCGTTCCACTGGTCTGCGCTGGAGACGGAGTAGGAGCGCTGGTGCATCCCGTCCGGCTTGGAGCTGAACCCAACCAGGTTGATGCCACTGATGGAACGCTCCGAGTGCAGGGAGGTGCTGCTGGTCGAGTGGGGAGCACCTGCAAGAGAGATGAACAGAGCATGGGCTGACTGCTGCCTGGAAGCACCGTGGGAGAAGGCAAAGCTGTCCCATGCCTGCTGTCACACTCCTCAGCTGGCCCCAGGAGCACAGGCTCTCTCTGGCTCTCCTCTCCCAAAGGCTGCTGACAGAAGAGCCCAGCACACCCCACTTCCCAGAGGGACCCCCAGCTTAGTGGATTGCAGTGTAGCACCCCAGGATGCACAGCTGGAGATTCTGGCACGCAGCTTCCCACAGCTAGAGTTCATGGTTGTGATTTTCACTACAGCCTCTGGCACCTGGGCAAACCCAAACCCCCCCCCAAAATCAGCACACCCACTTTCTTGTTCGTCCCTGGCAGGAAATCCAGCCATGCTGGGGGCACTGGGAGAGAATGTGAAGTCACGTGGAGGGTGTTAAAGAAACAAGCAGGGGAACAGATGCCTGTAAGGTGGGGATGGCAGGTGGAAGTTCCCTTTCCCACTAGCTCAAAACTGCTGCGGCTGAGCCCAGGAACCTGAACCCCCAACAGAGGAGTGCTTTTGGGACTAGAGGCTGTCACAGATCACTCAGTGATGCAAAATGGGTCAAGTGTTTCTGGATTATAGGAATACCCAAAATGTCCAGAATAGCAAACAAAACGGTTGTGACAGAGAGCACACACCCTCCCGTTCAGTGTGCAGGCAGTCTGCCACAGAGGAGGACACTGGCCCGAGGGATCCCACTGCACCTGCCCACCACCAGCCCCCTCCCACGCTCCCCTCAGGCCATTCTGCTCCAGCCACTGCAGAGCAAGTGCTCTGGGAGCTCAGGGCTGAGAGAAGGGGCCCCGTCCCTACTCCAAAGCTACATCTCCTCCTTCCCTGCCTGGAGGCACAGATACTGAGCTGGGACTCCCACTGCAGCCCACCTGGCCATGGCCCAGGGCAGGGCCACAAAACAGCTCCAGATGCTGCTCACCCACAGCTCCAGCCCTGCAGTCATGATGAAGCTGGGCTGCAAGGAACCGAGCCCTTGGTCTGATGGGACTGGTACAAGTGGGAGCCTTCCAGGGAACGAAATGAACATCTGTGGAAGCAGGTCCTCAGTGGGAGCTGCTACACCCAGGACAGCTTACCTGTCTTCCCGTGTGAAACCAGACTCACTTGGCTCCCATGGATCTCAGCATGGCTGAGGTGGAAGGGAGCTCTGGCATCATCCTGTAGAGCCTGGCTCAAGCAGGGCCCCCCGAGCCAGTGGCCCTGGACTCTTTCTGATGAGTTTGGAGCATCTCTAAGGAGGGAGATGGCATAACCTCCCCGGGCAACCGATCCCTGTGCTGTGCCACCCTCTACAAAGAGCAGAGCCCCACAAAATCCCATGTGAAGCCCCAGAGTTCATACACAAATGTATGTTTCTATCCCTGCTGTTTCCATGAAAACCCAAGGGATGCTATTCAGATGTGCCCAGGCACAGCCAGGGCTGCCAAGTGCCTGACAGGACAGCTCAGGAGTCCAAACACCCCCTAAAAAGGCAAGTGCTGAAAGGAGGGGTGACGTGGCCACCAGCCCTGCACCAGGCATGCCTGCCACCCACCATCACCATCACCACCAGCACCATCACGATCATCATCATCATCATCGCCACCACTCCATCACCAGCATGGCAGGTCCCTCCCATCCTCCCCTGTTCTCATCCTGGACCAAAACGCCCTTTCCCTGCAGTGCTGTGAGCCTGGCCTGCAGGTCCTGCCTGCCAGCAATGCCTATGGAGAGCCCTGCACCTGAGCTTCCAGGACCCTGCACCCCCAACTGCCCTGCACCCTGTGCTCCCATGATCCTGACCCCAGGCTGCCAGGACCTTCCTTGCAGAGCCCCACCACGTCTCCTGCCTCCAGCCTGGCTGCTGCGTGTTCCCCCTCCCTCCCCTTGTTCAGCGCCACAGAAACACGTGTAAAACCATGACACTGACTTTGCCTCTAATTAGCCCTTAATTTACAAGACACACTCGGAAGGGTAATTAGCTGGCGCTCCGCTCCTGACTGCTGCATCCATCTCCTCTCTGCCTCCTCGTGGGAGGGAGCCTGCTGCTGCTGGAGCAGGGACAGCGCTGCTCTCCTGGGACTGGGATGAGCTGGGTCCTGGGAATGGAGCTGCTGGGCTGGGCTGGGCTGGGCTGGGCTGGGACGGGACGGGACAGGATGCTCTGACAGCGTCCACCAGCACCAAGCCCCAAGCGCCCCCAGTCCTGGTTATGGCCACAGCCACGGAGCAGAGGAAGGTGAAGAAGGGAGAGCAGAAACAGAGGGACTGGGAGAAGCTCCTCCTGCAGAGAGGAAAGTCCTGCAGGGCCCTAGGGAGTGCAGATCCCTACACACCCATCCAGCCAGGCCAGGAGCCCCAGACCACCAGGACGCGCCTTTTCATCACACTTCTGAGGAGCAGCACAGGCTGCCACAAATGCCAATGTTTCATTTTGAAAGAAGGAACAGCTTCCATCAGCCTCTGCAGCCCCTCCAAGCTCCCTGCACCTCACTCAGCTGCCTGGAGTCACCCAGCTGTGGGGGAAGCCCCTCACAGCCCAGCCACTTGCTTGCTCCCAGACCTCGTGCTGTGCAACTCCAGCTTCTCTGAGGAAGCTGCTGGGTGCTCCCAGTAAGGCCAGAGCTCTCAGGAATTGCCTCCCTCTGTCCCTGGCAGCTGCTGGACATGTTCCCTGTAAATCAGGTAAGTGACAGGTGACATGTAAATACCACCTGCAGGAACTGAACCCCCAGACTGCTGACAGCTCGCCAATCCCTCTCCCAGTCACTGTTTCCTCAACTCCCCCAAAAAGACTCACATGGCTCCATGATGCCTTTTCAGTAGAGCCCAGCTGATGATGTAGCACTGGATGGAAAACTACCTAAAACCAGAATGGCCTTTTCCCAGGCATGACATGGCAGCCCAGGTGCTTTAGTGAAACACCTGGATCAGAGCAAATTGGGAATTCTTCATTAAGGTGTGGCTGCTAAGGGTACAGGATAAAGGGGAGTTAGCCAAAAGGGCACCGCCAGTTGGGAAGGAGATAATTTGCAGTCATTTGAGGATCCTTTTAGGATCTCTTTAATATTTTCAAGAGCAATTTAGCAAAATAAAACACGGTCTGGAGAAATTTCCTGGTGACATCATGCTGGATGCTGCTGTCAGGCCCTTACAGTGTGGAGGAAACCAACTTTGGCACAGGGAAAGGGCTGTGCTGAATTTTAAAGAGGCACCAGCTGGAGAGCACCTTTGGGATCCCCCTGGCTTTATGGCCAAGTACAGGACAGGTCCTTCCTCTGGAGTGCCAGGCCCTGCTCCCTCACAGGCAGTGTGGCTCAAGGGGGTGATGGAGGTGCTCCAGGATGGGTGAGGACACCCTGGCATGGAACAAACCCTTTTTCTCTGGTACTGCAGAGCCAACAGCACAGTGCAGATGAATGCTATTGACTGTCTGCCAAATGGTGCCCCAAGGACTCATCAGTCACTCTGCCCCTCAACCACTTGTTGCCAACACGTCATCATTGATTCCAAATAAAAGCCAGGATTACTGTGAGCCACCTTAGAGTACTGGCTCCCCAGAGCCTGGCTGGAGCCTGCACCTGAACGGGACTCAAAGCCTCCCCAAAAGCTGTGGCTACTCAGGACCCTGAGCTGGACTAGAACACAAATCCAGCTAGTGGGAAGCCTCCACTCCCAGAACCCAACCAGTTGTTGAAGGGAGATGAGAGCCAAGGAGCCTGGTAGAGCTGCCTGCCTGTGAAAACCCTGCTGGGGAGGACATAGCTCACCTCCCATGTCAATGGACCAGCAGCTGCCATGGCAGGAAGGTGGTCATCCTGGCAGCCCCTGAGGCTGCTGCTCCCAGAGCCACCTGTGCCCCAGAGCCAGTCCAGAGTCAGGAGCCTCTGTCAGGCTGGGTTTCTAAATGAAGCACTGCATGCTGTTACCTGGACATTTTTGGGTCCTTCCTCCTGAACAACTTCCATGAGCCCAAAGCATATGGGCTGGCTCCTACCAGCCAGGAGCCCCAGGATGCACTAATGTCATTTCAGAGACACCAATCTCTGCATTCTCCTTGAGAGCTGGCCACCATGCAGAGCACCCATACAGCTCCAAGGCATGGTGGGGCAAGTCCTGGGGTGACAGACAGACAGACAGACAGACAGACAGACAGGTGTTCTTCCCAGCTCTGCTGACAGCTCTGTGTGGAATCACTGATCTGAGGTTTCCCAGCCCAGCCCCGTGGCAGGGCCATCAGGATGTGCCAGCTTGCACACAGCAGGAGCCATTGCCTTGCACTGGGCCTCACAGATGCTCTGACACAGGGAATCTCCCTCTCTCTCAGTGCTGCCCTTCCAGAGCATGGGTTTGGACGTCTGCACGTGCTAAGTAACTCAGTGACACCCCAGCTCCCACCAAAGCTGACTTGTGCTGGGTACAAACCATCAGGACAAAAAACTCTGCATGGTGCCAGTGTCTCTGGGACAACTGAGAGCTGGGCTGGCCGTGGCAGCAGGACAGGGAGGGCTGGCCATGACACTTCCCATTCCCCAGCCAAAGCTCCAGGACACAGAGGATGAGCCAATGCTTCTCCAGCCAGCACACCAGTTCATCTCTGGTTTAGAGGGTGACCAACCCTTGTACAACCTTACAGGGCCCAGCAGCCTGCAGAAGCCTGGGAGTGGCCCCACCCCATCTGCCTCCAGCCTGAGCTCAGCACCCACACAGAGCCCACACTGCCAGCTCAGGCACCCCACATCCACCCACGGAGCTGCTCCATGGCCAGGGAGGACGAGCTCTGCAAGGAAGAGGCAGATTCCTGGAAGAGCAATGGCAGACCTGGAGCCAGGGAGGGGCCAAAGGAGCCCCCAGACTGCCCAAGCTCTGCTGCACAGCACAAAGTCACATCTCAGGTCTGCCCCTCTGTCACTCCTGCCTGGACAGTGACGGATCTGTCAGAAAATGTGATCCTGACTTGAATGTTGCCAGTGCCAGAGATCACAGTGACAATGGGTAAGTGGTTCCAGTGGTTAATTGCCTTCACTGCTGAAATCTGGGCCTTAATTCTGGCCTGAGTTGTCTTCCTTCTGCCACTGTCACTGGATCCTGCTACATTTTATCTGAGAAAGAGCTCTCTCACCAAATTTCTCTTCCTATACAGGTATTTACAGATGGTGTTAAAATTACCTCTTAACCTTTTCTCCAATAAGCTAAATATACTGAGCTCATCGAATCTTCCTACTGGTGATTCTGACAGCAGTTCCTTGTTTTTTACAGCCTTTCCTGTCCCTCATTTTTTGTCTCCTCCTGTGGACACATGAATCCATTAACCTTAGCCCTGTGGAAGTCCTCTCCACCCCAAAACTGACTGTTCCCATCCACACATGAAAAAGACCTTGACCACATCTTCTACAATTCCTGAATAAAATAATTCAGCCTTGCTGATTTCAACATGTCCACATCTCCTACCTGCTGTTTAATTTGCTGCCTAATTACAGCTGGAGTATGAAGAATTCATCATTCTGTGCTGAGATACATCATCTTGCCTCTTCTCAAACACCAATACAAGTCTCCACTGAACACTGCTTTTTTTCCTTATTAACCATTCTATTATTCCCATACAGTAATGAAAGAATGCTGGGGTTAGGATTCATTAGTTCCTAATAAACTTGAAAAAAACCTTTTCACTGTCTTTAACTCCAGTGGTTCCTGTTCTGCATCCCCTCGTGCAGCCATGGCAGTGCAGGCCCCTATGCCAGCCAAGGTGGGGAATGAGCTTCTGGTACTGGAGCCATGACTGTCATTTGTTATGTGGAAACTCCATGGAACATGTAATAGTTGAGGATTAGAGATGTGGTGAGGCACATGAGCAGTGACTGTGCTCACGAGTCTCAGCTGAACAACTGCCAGGGTGAAGCAGCCACTCACCCAGCACTGGGCAAAGATGAGCATTTGGCATGGGATGGTGGTGAAGGAGACCACGCTGCACACCCACACCAGGCTGTGGAGACCAGGACAGAGAGCAGCAGGCAGGGCATGGGAGCTGCCCTGGGCTCAGCACCTGGAGCAGGAACTGAGACACAGGAGTTGAGTTTTTGCCAAGTAAAGCAGCTGTGAGAGCCATGAGAGAGGTTTTCCTCTGGGAGAAGGGAACAGAGGTGAAGTGACAGACTTGTGCAGATGTCCCCAAAATGGGAAGCTCTCCATGGGGTGGGCAGTGCTGGTGTCCCCATCAGCTGGGACACCCCCGTCCCCACAGAGGAGATGGGGGCTTCTCCCTAGCAGTTGTGCTGTGCTGGTGCTCTAACTTCATCAGTGACTTTGTTGCTGAATTCCTCATCACCATCATTTGTGAAATGTTGTCTAAGCTCCTCCCCAGACCTGTGGGCACGGAGTGTGATCCAGGCAGCGTGAGGCTCCCTCGTGAGCCAACAGTGCCACAGCCCTTTGTGTGGCTGCAGCCACAGTGAATCTGGGAACACAAGGAGCTGGAATACTTCCCATGGAGCCAGGAGGGTCACTTTGAAGGCTGCTCACAATTAATCACTCCAGGCGGATGTTGGGCTGGGATGCTGGCACGGGAATGGCAGCAGGAGCCTCCAGCACAGCTCCAGCTGGCTGTGCCAGGCCACACCAGTGCCACCAGCCTCCACCCAGCTCAGCTTCCAACTCCTGCTCAGCACTGACCCATTCCTTTACCGTGTTAATTTTATCACTTTTCATACACACACAGATACAGCTGCACAAACCACAGCAGCACCATGCAGCCAGCTCCCTCCACCCACTCCTGCCCCTTCTCACTATCGGGGCAGAGAATGAACAGTTCATATCTTCTCTCCACCAAGACTGACATATTTTTAAGCAGTACAACCTTCCTTTTAACTTTCTGGTATCCAGTAAAATATTCTTTAAAAACTCCTAATTACGCTTCACTTTTTTTTTTCCTGTTTAAAATCTTTCTCCCAAAAGATCTGGCACGTAATTGCTTCCAGCTTGGTGAAATTGGCTCAGATACCTTTTTGTGTGCATGTGTCTGTGCATGTGTGTGTTTAATACTCTATTTCTGATCTGAATTTTACTCTGCCTGAACACCAGCAAAATACAGCCAAGTTACTTTTACATAAGACACTACTGTATTTAGTTTGGTGACTGGCTGAAGTGGGGGTAACAGCAGTGTTCTCCTTGGGAGCTGCTCTGCTGTTTGGAACCAGAATTCACGAAGTCCACAGAAGCTTTAGTGCAACTTCATAAAGTCCCTCAGTGACTTTACTACATTAATGTCACTTACTCTCCAACACGTTACAAAGAATTATCTCAGGTAAGCAAGGTGCTGGGAATGAGCAGCAGAAGCTGATGAAGGAAGCATGGTCTGTGTTCCAGATCACTCTCCTGGACTGTTACTGTGAAGAGAAGTGTCACTAAGGGTCCCTGCAGAAACCTGGAATCACAAGCTGCAGGAAATCTGCCAGAAACGCTGTGTAGATAAAAACCACAACCCAGAACAGATCCCTGAGATCTCTGGTGGCAGAGGGAGATGGACACTCGTGAAGGCAGCACTGATGTGGATCCCTGTTTGTGTGCACAGGGAGCAGGAGCCTGCGTCTGAGACAGAACTGCAGGAGGGGAGGAAGCAGAGCCAGAACTTTCTGGGCTTGCTGAGGAGTGAGGACATGGACCAGCACGGCAGTGACTGATGAAGAACAGCCCCTGCGCCCAGCTCCCAAGTGCAGCCAGGAAAGGGCCCTCTGGGGACGCTGGAATTGCTGAATTTTCCTACACAACTCCGGTTTCTAAAGCCATTCACTCATACAAGGTTTCATCCAGCCCTGCCTGCTTTGTCTATAAAGGCTACTTGGTGTGCAGCAGCACAATCTCCTGGGATGCACAAACTCAAGGGGATGGAGCAAGCCCTGCTCTATTTGGAGAACAGGATGGCTCTGCCCCTTGCCTGCTAATGAGGAGCTTTTCCATGTTCCTCTGGGACACCTCCCAGTCCAGCAGCAGAGTGCAGACCCCAGGCAAAGGACCTGGGTGCTGATGGCAGAGGCAGCTCCAGGCAGATTCACCCCTGGAGCCACTGCCTGCATCAGGGATGAGCTGGGGCTGTGTGACACCAAAGAGCAGCAGGACTTTGTGGCCTCCTGGCCCCTCTCCCTCCTGCAGCACAAGCCTGGGTTGTACGGATGAGAAAGCCTGGAAAAGGCTCTCAGTCCACCTTGGAGAACACTGGCCAACCCTCCAGCCCAGCCCTCCCTGGCCGCACCAGACAAGTTATTTACATTGAGATTTTAACAGGTGGCCAGTAATTACACCCTTGTAGCTTTTCCAGGTGCCCCACGCAAAGCACCTGAGCCAGATGCTCCAGAATTCAGAATGTTGAGAATTACAGCCACAGCCCCCAGGCCTGGCTATCTGCCCCGTGCCCACCTGGCTGCCCTGGACACCTTGGCCAGCCCTGGGCAGGGCTCTGATCACCATGGCACTCTGCTGCCTTGTGCTTCTCTCTCCCTGCTCCTCTCCTCCTTCCTTTCTCCAAGGCCTTCTCCCTGCTCAGCCCTGCACTGCAGGCTCCATAGTGATCTGGTAAGGAGTAAGTGTATCTACTCCCAGTAATTATCTCTAATTATGGTTAGTGATTATACTGTTGGGTCGAGGAAATCAGTCTCTGCTTTTCCACTGGGGAGGGCAGGTAGAGCTGGGCTGTGGAGGGAAGAGGCACCAGCAGTTCCCTTCGTGCTCCAGTGCCCTCCATGAACCTCTCCCTGCCTGCACGGCTCTGGAGCTGCCTGTTCCACAAGCAGGAGCCATCCTGACCCAGCAGAATCTCAGCTCTCCAGCCTCCTGTCCAGCACTAGAACCAGGCACCAAGGATTGCTGGTCCTGTCCCACCTTGTGTCATCCCACCCGGCTGCAGTCACACTCCTCCTCTTCCCACGGAGCCCTGACAATTTCTAGCTTCAATGCAAAACTTTAAACTAACAGCACAAGCCTCACATTTGGATTCATCCTCCACCTTCAGACATGCAGATAAACATTCGTAAGAGGTTACTGTATGACTGTATTGGTGAATGTATAATATTTATAATATCCATATGAATTTGCAGTATTTTATACATGATTCATGATTCAAAATATTAATTACAGATAAATTTTAGTAAATCTCTCATCTCAGCTTCATCTTCAGACTACAAACAACCCTTTAACATATTACTGGGAAGGACAGAAGTCCCACACAGAGGAATAGACAGACCCTCACCCCCTTCCTTCCAGCTTGGCATCCCCAGGTCTGAGTTACAGAATCCCAGACTGGCTTGGGTTGGAAGTGACCTCAAAGATTATCCACTTCCAGCCCCTGCCCTGGCCCTTGGCTGACCAGCAGTGACTGACATCGGACTTTCACAGTCAGACTCTACAGAAAGCCAAGTGAGCAAGCTGAAATCACAGCTGGAGGGAGGGATGAAGGGAGGGAGTGTCCCCACAGCTGGCACTGAACCAGCTGTGCACGGGCACTGCCCCCACCCCGGGTACAAGCAGTCCTTAGGCTGAGGGGAGGCACTGGGGACCCTGCTCTGGCTTTCATTCTGCTGCCCAGCCCCCAGGGTTTTCAGCACAATGAAGAGCACAGCCGACAGGATCCTGCCTCTGAGCAGACACTGTGCATGGGGCAGAGCAGCCACAGCACCACGGGTAATCCCAGGGACAACAAAACCCACCCAGCTCTCCCTGCAGAGTGTGGAGCACAGGTGTAACTTGGGATGTTCCTGGACACATGCCAGGGCAGGGTGACACGAGCTGCTGCTGGGGGGGGAAGCACAAGCAACTTTCAGAAGTCAGAGCTGAGCTTTTCCTCCTGAGTCCCCAATTTCCATTCTTCTGTAGATTAATGAACCTGCTATGACCTGAAGAATCTGTTGTACAACCACAACCAGAAGAAAGGTAAGAGATGATCCACCAGCCTCCTGTCTGCCATGACCTGCACCACCCTGCTCTCACTGCTCTTCTTCCCTCAATGTCATTGTCCCCCACGGCGAGCAGCGGTGTGCCAGGGAAACAGGTTTTCCCTTTTCTTTGTTAATTCTTCCCTCATTACATTTGAAATTCCACAATCAGTGTGCACTGTAATTGTCGAATTTGATGCTAATGATTAATGAATTAAACATGGATCCATCAATTAGTCCTCGGAGAATAATTCTGCATAAAGCAGCGGATAATGTAATTACAGTAACAAAGATAATGAGATGTTAACATCGACGGAGCCCGACGTGACATGATCACAGCAGGCTCAGCAACCCCGGCCTGGGGGAGCCAATCCCTCACTCTGCAGAGGCAGAGCATCGGGGGGCACAGGGCTGGCGGGGGGGCAGTGCCACCGCGGCGGGCACCGGCACCGGCTCTGCACCCGCCTGCCTCCGGCCAACGCTCCGGCCACCCGCTCCAGGGCCACGACACAGCTGCCAGCCTGAACACAGCCAAGGTCCACAGCTGCCCCAGCACCAGCCCTGCCACCCCAACGCTGCGAGGGGCTGAGGCCAGCACAGGCTCCCTCCCACCAGCCCACCTGGCACTGAGCCCCAGGGACGGGCACGCTGCCACACTCTGTGCCCCGACGGCTCCCTGGCCAGAGCTGTGGAGCCAGGAATTGGTGGCAGCACACAGAACTCAGCCCAAGGACAGCTGGACCCTCGTCACCTCAGAGCAAACAGGACCATCAACCAAGCAGTGCCTCCCACCAGCACCCACTCTGGAACATGCTCTCCCTGGAGGAGATGCAGGAGTGATGCTGCACAAGCAGGAGGAGAAGAGGACTCACACTGGCACTGGCCCTGGCCCCAGCACACGTCAGACCATGCAGCTGTTCCTCAGGCTGAAGAGAACTGACCAGCAACAGTGCCCACCAAAACCATCCACAGCCTGAGCTCCCAGCTCCATACTCAGTGTGACTGGCCTGTCCTGCTCTGCCCACCAAAACCATCCACAGCCTGAGCTCCCAGCTCCGTGCTCAGTGTGACTGGCCCGTCCTGCCCTGCCTCCCCTGCTGAGGACATGCTGCCATCTGCTCTCCAGCACCACATCCCACGGGAGACTCATGGCTCTCAGCAAGCTGGTGAACCCCCCAAGAGCCCCCAGAGTGCAGCAGAACTTTCCCCTTTAGCCTGCTTCCTTTACTCTTGTGCTCTGGCTCCCTTCATTCCCATCTCTGCTGCTGGGAACACCTCCAATCACTGCCTGCAACCACAGCCATCCCAGCATTGCTGCACTTCTCTTCACTTCCCACTCCAAGGCAGGCTTCCCGTGTTCAGCTCTGGCATGCTCTGCCCTCACTGAGCAGCGCAGCCTGCTGGGTGCATGGCTGTGGTCTGTGCCATGCACAAACCTGCACAGGTGTCACGGACCATGGCACCAGCACCTCCATGTCCGTGTTCCCCTTTGCTCACACTGGAGCAGGTCCCTACAAACCTCTGTGAAGCAAGAACCCAGGGCTCAGCTGGGCTGAGGCTAGGCTCTTGTGCTGACTGACACTGGCTCTTGTGCCACCATCCTTCCTCCCCCACTGAAGCCCCTTTTCATCCCATCTGCACTTTGATACAAGCTGCTCCCGTTCCTTGAGCCACAAACAAGAGATGCAGCACAGCACAAGGCCAGGTGAACCTGATGAACCAGAGCAAGGATGCACCTGGGGACCATGAGGGAGAGGCCAAGAGAAGTGACACTCCGGCAGGCAGAGGAGCAGCAGGCATTTGCAGGAGACACCTGACCCAGCAGTGCCACACCTCTAGTGAATACCTGCCTTCAGGCCATGACATCTGTGAGCTCTGGCAGGAGATCTGCTCATCCCTCTCCTACCCTCCCCAACCCAAACACTGTGATCCCATCCCCTGCCATTGCCAGGGACACTTCCTACCAGACCAGGGTGCTCCAAGACCTGTCCAAACTGGCCCTGGACACTTCCAGTGATGGGGCAGCCACAGCTTCTCTGGCCAACCAGTGCCAGGACCTCACCACCTTCATATGGAAGAACTTCCTAATATCCAATCTAAACCTCCCCTCCTTCAGTATAACATCATTCCCCCTCGTCCCATCACTCCAGGCCCTTGTCCAAGGCTCCTTCTCCAGCTTTAGGCACTGGAAGGGCTCTGAAGTCTTCCCTGGAGCCTTCTCCAGGTTAACACCTCCAGCTCTCTCAGCCTATCTCTGTAGGAGAGGGCTCCAGCCCTTGGAGCATCTTCTGTGCCCTCCTCTGGACAACAGGGAACTCATCCAACCCTAAGTAAGACCAAGCCTAACTACAGTAAAGTTGATCATGACTGATTCCCCACTGGTTTCACAAACACAAGTCTCTTCCTCATTCCTACTGCATTTAGCTTGAAGCTGTCTAAACCTGCTTTGGAGTTATTCTGAATCCTCACCAGAGCATCTGCACCCATGTATTTCATCCACATACAGGGCAAGGTGAGATTTATTTTTTCTTCTCCCCTCTATGTCCCTGGTCCTTCCTCATGCCAGGTAAGGGCTGTGTGTGCAGTGGACATCAGCCAGCAAACTCACCTTTGCAGAGTTCAGGTCACAGAGGAACAACAGATGCTTGCTCTGAACTCTACCCACTGGTTTTGCCCAGAGACTCCTGGGGCAAGACAGCAAATCCATCATCTCCAAAGACTGTGTCCTCTGAAGATTAACTTGTGACTGGCAAAGAACTGCAAACTTTGAAGTGCTTCCTCTACAGTTCCCAAAATATGTGTCAGATGAGAGATGCCCAGTGGATCCAGTAACAGTCTCATCCACAGTCCCAAAGGTGGCAAAACTGTGGGGTCACTGCTAATTTGAAGCCAGGCAGATTTTCCATCAACCCTAAATCCAGCCCTGGTCATTGCACAGGGATAAGAGAGAGAGGATCTGTGTCCCATTAGTGCACTTGGTGACTGTGATAAAAAAGTTCCTCAGAAAAGCCTTTACTGATTGTGTATCAGAAGAAAAACCCTTCTGACACTGCAGACACAGCCTGAGCTGAAACAGGACACACACCATGTGCTTAAAGCTGCTGTCCTAGTGCTGAGCCATGCATGGACACACCCATTCTGGGCAGCCCAGGGCACTGTCCTGCTCAAGGGCAGACAGCCAACAGGGGATCCCAAAGCCACACACCCTACATGTAACAACCATTGTACCACAGGGTCCCAGCCCTGCACACACAGGCCCAGCAACACTCACCGGCTGGACTAAAGCACATCTCGTGAACAGAAAACTGGGCTCATTCCAGAGGCTCAGGCAGTGCTAAGTCCAGCTGCTCTCCAGATAAACTATTCCAACATTCATTTCCCCCTGCTAGGAAACTGCATCTCCTCTCCTGTGTGAACTGCTCTAACTCCAGCCCCGTGCACTGTGCCTGCTCCAGCTCTGTGGCCCAGACTGAAGGGTCTCACACCATACTCACTCCTTGGCTCTGGTTTTCCAGTGATCAGTAACCCAGGTACATCCCAACCCAGTTATCATAACCCAGGTACATCCCAACCCAGTGATCAGTAACCCAGGTACATCCCAACCTGCTCCTGTGAGCCCAACAGGACTGAGAGGACTGCTGCAAGTAGGATATGGGGTTAAGTGAGCAGTTGGTTTGACAGGAGCCATCAGCATAAGCTCCTCTGTGGTTTGGATCCTTCCCCCAGCTCTGATACCTCTGCTAAGTCAGAGCCCAGACAAGGCAGCTCTGACATGCAGGCAGAGAAGTGTCCCTGTCCAGAATCAGGAGCTGTCCCCACGCTGGGGCATGCTGAGTGTGGGTGGTGGTGGTGGTGAAAGAGCATCAGTGTGCAGTGGAGAACCAAGGCAAGGAACAGGCAGAGCTGCACAGACAATTTATCCACAGATGACTTCTGACTTGACAAGAACAGCAGGTTGGGTTTGGGAGGGCTCATGGTGTACTCCTTGGCACCATGGGAGCAGAGATGTCACTGTGCCCCACTCCCCGTCCGTGTCTGTGTGTGATACCACGGACTCCAGCAGATCCTGGCACCCACCCCAGCTGCATGCCACCTCCCCTCAGCCCCAGGATGCTCTGAAGCACTGTGCTGACAGCACCTCACCATGGGGCAGAGCTGGGCAACAGAGCAGGAATGAACAAGATGGGGATATGGCACCCAAGCTCACCCTCAGTGGCAGTCATGGTCTCAGAAGGATTTCTGTGGTCAGCAGCACCACCAGCACTCCTTCAGCATCCCAAACAGAGCCTTTTCCATAACCTGTGCACCAGACTGTGCCAACAGCTAGCTGGGCAGGAGGCAGGTGGGAACTGCCCACCCTGGCCAAGGACACCAGCCCCAAGGACACAGTAAAGGCTCTGGGAAATGTGGGCAGGAAAGCCCCAAGTTCAACAGCTCCCCCAGGCATGGGGAGAACCTCCCTTGGCAGCAGCAGCAAGGAGGAGCATGGCAGGAACTCTGTGAGAGGCCAGAGGGGCAGCCAGCCTCCCAGTCTCATCTCACCACACTCTGGGGCAACTCTTCAATGTGCACACAGAGTGATGATCCCAAACCAGACCTTCATCATTTCTCCAGGGGAAACTGAGGAGGAAATACAGTCCCAAAATCAGAAAGAGAAAACAACTTGTCAGGAACCAAGAGTCTTGGGATTTCCTTTGATTTAGGGAGCAGCAGCTTCCACCACGTGTAGCAGCCCACCAGCCTCAGCACTCTCCTCAGGGTGAGGAAATTCCTCAAGGGTTCACACTGCCAGTTAAACCCTTTGACGTTCTTCTGTCCTGGACACCAACCAGCACAAAATCCTAAGAGCAGCTTACCTGGGACTGCACAGAAGTGCTAATGCCCACCAAAGGGACTCCTCGAGGATGCTGAAAACAAGTCAGAGGTGCCCTCAGAAGGGGCTCTGTTCCCAGTTCAGCAAAGCCAAGGGCTGCTGGCTCTGTGCCAGCCACAGCAGCTCTTACCTGTGCCTCCTGCCAGCTGTGAGCTGCTCTTCTCCTTGGCCAGCCCGTTGGCCTTGGGGCTGGCGCTGGGCGCTGCCGCTGCCGTGGCCCTGGGGAGCCGCTTGCCCGGGACCTTCACCGTGGTTCTCAGCAGATCGATCTCCTTGCCATGCACGTTCTGCATGTAGTCCTGCAGCACAGGCACAACGGTGGAGGGTCAGCCCTGCCCCAGCCAAACACGCTCAGCTCCCCCCCAGAATCAGCACCAAGCCCTGTGGGATGCCAGGACAAGCCCATGTGGGAATCAAAGATCAGATGGAGCCAAAGAGCATACAGAGGCATCAGCCTCCTCCCTACCATCTCTTGTTTCATCTCAGCACACAACTGCAACAGCTAAGAATAGAATAGAATAGAATAGAATAGAATAGAATAGAATAGAATAGAATAGAATAGAATAGAATAGAATAGAATAGAATAGAATTACAGCATAAGCAGTGGGATACCTAAAAATTCTCTCTCAGGTCACAGCTGGGGTAAGAGAAACCCAAACCAACAGAACTCAGGTACCTCCCTTGCTCATTCACCTGCAGAGCTTCCTATGATTCAAAACTTGGTGCTTCCACCATTTCTTCTGGTAGACAATTCATTATACAACCAAAGCCCCATGTGCAGACTGTAACCATCACTCTGCCCTGTCTTCCAAGAGCAGCATCTCAGCTTTCAGTCAGAATGAGGGTGCAGACTCCAAACCTCTCCCGAGCATTGTGTCCCCTCCTGTGCCTCCCTGCTCCGTGGTTCTTCCCTAGCCCTCTCTGATGAGGCCAGCTTCTCCTCAGGCTTGTGCCCTCAGAAGGTGAAGACCCAACCAATGTTACAGAGGGGAACTGCTGGTCAGATCCCAAGGGAGCAGGGACCAACACTGGAGAGCTCAAGGTTCTGGAAGGAACAGGGAGCTGGGGACACCATCCCTGGGCTCCTCTGCTGCCATCAGGAGAGGAGCCACAGCAGTCCAGGGAGAGCTTGTGGCTGCTGTGGGGAGCTTGGGTTTACTCCAGTTCACAAGGAAGTTACCAAAAAGATTAACTCCGACATGTCCCTGTCTGCTTCCACATCCAAGAAGATAAAGACATGAACACGCTCAGTTTAAGAGCAACAATCCTCCCATCCTGGACCCAAAGGCAGGTGACAGGGGCTGCACAGAGCATGCTCTGTGCTCACAGGTAGCTATTTGCAAGGGTCATACTCTCCCAACAGCACCTTCACACCTTGGTCCGAACTCTTGTCTTTCCACTGACCCCCCCGCAGGCATCCTGCCCTCAAAGCACACCCCAGACATGGGGCAGCACACTCTGGACATGGGGCAGCACAGCTCCCATGCTTCCCAGGGCTGTGCATCCTGCCCTCAAAGCACACCATGGACATGGGGGAGCACACCCTGGACATGGGGCAGCACACCTCCCACACTCCCAGGGCTGGACAGCCTGGCTCAAACCTTGGCACTCTCCTTCCAGTACCCTGGGTGACTGACATCAGCAGCACAAGCACTCCCAGCAGGGTGCAGCCCTGGTGCCAGCCCTGGGCAGGGACCCTCGGAGGGGCTGCAGGATTTTCCCTCACTCAGCACAAGTGCGGCGGTCGCCGGCTGCCTGCCGGAGCGAGCGGTCACTGCCGCTCAGCTTTTATTACCTACCATAAAACAGCAATTTCTTCCCAAGCCTCCTCGCTAATTACCCAGCCAGTTCTCTCATTTCATTTTATTACTGGAATTAACAACGAGTTCAAAGCGTGGAAAGCTATTAAGATGTGTGATTAAGCCACATTCAATTAGTTTCTACAAACAATTTAATTGATGTTGCAGATAGAATTAACAGAAGGTGATTGTGTGAATGGCTCCACTGGCTGCAAAATGGGAGCTGCTTCCCTGGCTGTGTGCGGCGCGGCCGGCGAGCCTGGGCTCAGCCTCGCACCTTCCCAGCAGCACAGTTCTCTCCAAGGCTTTGGGAAGTGATGGGAAACTGCACCAGGCTCTTCACACAACTTGTTCTTTTCCTGTCACTGAACACACTCACAGAAAGGTAGAAATATAGATGCAGCAAGGAAAGCCCTGCTGAACCCAGGGATCAGGCCCCCAGCACTCCTGCCTCCATTTCCAGGCATCCTGCCTGTACCTGACACCACCAACTGCTCTGGTGCAGAGGCAGAGGTGGCACCTCAGGGCAGGAACCCACTGACTGCCCCACAGCTCCCCAGCATGAGTCCGGGCTGGTGGCCAAGGCATCCTGATGCTTCCATCAGGAAAGCAATTCCAGGGCCAGCTCACCAGCACGTGTCACCAACCTGTGACTGCAAACCCAGAGTTCACACCTGACTCCTGGTGAGGAAACTTTCAAGTTGGGCTGGAGGTGCCACAATCCAGACCCAGAAATAGACTGAGTGATGAACTCCCAAAAGCAGATGAAGAGCTCCACCAGAAAGCTTTGGTTGGTAAAAGCAGCACTGCCAGAGCCAGGCCCTGACCTCCATCCAATGGGGCACGGACATATCCTGGACAGATGTGAACTGGAGGAGAAAGAAATCAGGGCTGCTGATCTCTGAGGTGCTGACACCCACCCCAGGAGGGACAGGGAGAGAATGCAGAGAGAATGGAAGAGAAGACAAGCCAGGAACTGCCCTGACTCACGCCAAGGAACAGCCACTGGGAACACAAAAAGAGCACAAAAATGCTCTGGGGCATTGAACATCCTGATGGGCAGGGAAGACTCTCTTCCTGCAAGGCTCAGCCTGCCCTCAGGGACCCCTTTGCTGCATTCAGAATTCCACCATTCCCAGACACATGGCAGGACAGGCAGGGAAGAAACTGGGACTTCCCATCCCATGGCAAGAAGTGGATGCTGCACATCTCCTTGGCTGACACTCTGTGGTTTGTTCTAGCCCACAGCTCCCCTCCCCCCAGCCAGCCAGCCAGCCTGGGATCTGCTGACACACTGAAGTGACAGAAGAGTGCATGCCCATCCTCAGAGCACAGGTTTGTTCCATCCCTAACGTGCTCTGTTGTCTCATTCTGTGAAAAGACATGGGAGCTTTGCCTCAGGCCACAGGGTACAAATCCATCACAGCACCTCCTGATTCACTCTGGAAGATGGGGAGGAGCAGATACAACGGGACATGCTCCTCTGGATTACTTCCTCCTCCTGCTTGTCCCTGCACCTGCCCCTTCCAGGCAGGTCGTACACCAGGTACCAGAGGGGAAGAGAGGCAGCGAGGCTTTGTGGATCCCACCAGCATGCTGCCAGAACTGCAGCACACAATGGGACATGGTGGTGGGTGCCACAGTCCTGTCCCCAGCTCCTGGGCAGGCAGTGCCCCAGGGGAGCACACAGAACCCAACCTTGTGGCAGCCAGGCTGGGCAGCCCCAGCTCTGTGCCCACGTGTAATCCACCCCCGCTGTAGGCAAACACATCCAGTGTACAACTGCTATCTCAGGTGCAAGGTTCAGAGCTCCCTGTGCAGACTGGGCAGGAGAGGCATCACCCTCAGCAACGGGCTGTGGATCACCAGTGGCACCAGCTGGAAGCAAACCTGGCTTTTTCCCGGGGCAACACAATAATGAAATGAAACACTGAAGTCCAGGAAGGAAAGCGAGTGGCATCAATCTCCATCACCCCCTGAGGAAGGAATGGTGGAAAAAGGAGATAAAAAAGGCCTGGTGTGTGGCAGCAGCAGCATCTGAGACTAGCTAAACAAGAGCCCAGAAACTGCTCTGCCTCCACAGCTGATGGTAATAGCATGGTAATTTCCATGGTGGAAATATGATAAGCCCATACACACAGGTGCACAGGTGAGCACACACACAGAGATGGCAGCAGCAGCCACTCCCTCCTGGTTTGGTGCTCCAAAGACCAAAATCTGGGGTTACAAAGTCAGAGAACTGCAGACTACAGCACAGTGCAGGGATTGAGGACTCTAAGAAAAAGCTCCAACAAATTAGAGAAAGGAAATGCAGTGGTTGGGTCTCCAGTTCCAGGACAGGAGGGTCCAGGGGCTCTGGAGCTCAGTAACTGAGCGTGGTAAACCCTGGAGTGAGGGCGCAGGGTTAGCAATGAGGACAAAGACCCTGAGGCCAAGGGCACTCCACACATCTGAGGAGATGAGGGACAGACTGAGGGCCTGGGAACATTCACAAGAGCTGCAGCACCTTGTTCTTCTCCTTGCAGCCCTCTGAAGCACCCTGTGCGCCCAGCCACTGCCCGTGTGTCTGTCCTGTGCAGCCTGGCCTTGGCAGAGGTGCTGGGCCTGTGTCACAGGTGTGGCTGCTGCTGCAGCATCAAACTGTGCTCGAGAGGGAACAGGGAAGAAGCCATTAGCCCCACAGTGGGGAGGCGACAGAGATGGATGGGGCAGCAGCTGCGTGCCTGAGCCAAGCAGAGACAAGCATCAGAGCTGCAGGGACGGCAGCTCGGCTCTGCACAGCCACCTCATTTCCATTACCCAACACCTAGCAGCCAGGAAAATGACTCCACACCCAAATGGCACCAGCAGATATGGCTGCAAGGAGTTCTCTGCTTGCTCCTCATCTGGCTGCAGGGTAGGCCCTGCTTTAATGGACTGAGCAGGCAAACAGGAGAGATCTGCAGCCTCCCAGTGAATCCTGCACAAAGCGTGTTTCCACCAGCCTAGCACTGAGCAAACAGAGAGAGTCTCCTCCAGATCCTGGTAAGAACCAGGTCTGCTGGAAATGCTGCCTTGGAGGTGGCCAACACTGAACTCACGGGGCAGAGCCCAGAACTCCCATCTGCTACCAAAGTCTTCCCCAGCCCCTCTCTGCCATGATGGCTGCTGCAAGAGCACTGCAGCAGCAGCCACAACATGAGGGACACTGCTCTGTCTGTCCCCCCCTGCTCCCCATGTCAGCCCAGTACTCACATGCAGGCTGGGGTGGTAGGTGAGCACCCCATTGTCACACAGGGTCACGTACTTCTTCTTCCACTCCTTATTGAGGGACTTGCCGCTGCGTTTGAGGAGGATGCCCTAGAAGAGAAGAGCCACAAGTCTCAGAGGGTGTTTGCTCCTGGTACCTCACACTCTGCCAGCACTGCCCCTTGGAGACTGGTCTTTGAGAAGAAACAATGAGCAGACTCAAGAAAACATCTTCTAGGTCGGCTTTCCCACATTTCCCTGGGCTGCACCCTGTCCTTAGCAACCCCTCAGTCCCCACAGACAGCCCCCTCCCTTCCAGGGGTAAGGGTCTCCACATGTCAGTGCCAGTGTTCAGGCACTCTGAGGGACGCATCACATCCTCTGGCATCCCAAACCACTCCCTCTGAGAAACTCTTCCCATGCTGAAGGGCAGTGCCCACACAGGGCAGGAGCCAACCTCCCTACCATAGACACAGATTGCTCCCAGACCTTCTCCCAACATCCAAAGCACAGAGGGATAGTCAAGGCAGGGAAAACTGGGGACAGGCAGGGGCCGATTGAGAAACAATACTCCAAATACAGGTCTTCCAAGGGATGCACTTTTTCTTGCCTGTTTGTGATTCTGAGAGCTGACAAACAGAGTAGGGACACACCCCAGGAGGGAGTACAGGTCCTGGGCAGCTGAGAGTTAGGGTCATCCCCTTTTTCTCATCAGGATTTTACCTGAGACCCACCCTGCTGTCACTGGCACAACACATTGCCAGGGCCAGGAAATTATTTCACTCATGTGCTGAACTCCCTCTTATCCCCAGGATAACCCAGAACTAACTCCACTGATCTGAACCAAGGCTCAGAGCACAGACAATCCTCACCCGCTCCCCACTCATTTTTGTCTCCCCAGGAAATCTACCTCCAGAAGCAATTTATCATGTACCAGGTAAGGACAAAGGTGGAGAGGGAGAAGGAAGCTGGGGCAAGACAGCAGGTGCAAGGGCTCTGGAGCAAGGAGAGCACATCAAGCACTCTGTCGGCAGGGAGGGAAGCACAGCATGGGGGGACAAAAGTAGGAATGAATAACAAAGTCTGGAAAAAAAGCTGGATCTACCAACTGTCAGGCCTGGCCCCTCCAAAAGTGCTGTCTGGACAGACACCCAGACTGCCTGTTCCTAAATCGGCAAAAAAATTTGGCCCTGGGCCAGCCCCTCCTCAAAAACATGGGCAGAAAGTCTCAGCCCTGCCAGCCTCGGCATATTTGGGGGCCCCATCCCAGTGCCTGGAGACTGAGCTGCTGCTCCTGCACGGTGCAAAGGCCCAGCAAGAAATGCTGGGGGGACAACACTGCCAGACGCGACCATGAAATCTGCAATAAATGCTGCAGAACATGCAGGAGTCCCCGTGACCACTCCAGCTCGGTGCTCAGGCAGCAAACAGTGGGAAATGAAACTGCTTCCCACACATGCAGGGATGGAACAGCAAAACAGAGTGGCTAGGGCAAAGCTGTGTGTGGGCAGCATCAGATCCCTTGTCAGGATCTGATACTTTGCCCTCATGAGCTGAAGAACTCAGCAGTAGTCAGAAGGTGCTGATAAGAACATGGCAAGGTACATGGCAGCTGACCCACGGCTCCTGCTCTGCCAAGGAACAAACAACAACCCCTGGAATCATGGCTGGATGCTCACACCAAGCAGATCTAGGGAAAAGCTATGGCAAAGAGTGATGAGGAGAGGAGAGGAGAGGAGAGGAGAGAGGAGAGGAGAGGAGAGGAGAGGAGCCAATGCCAGCAGTGCAAACAGGACATTAGAGGAGCCTGGTTCTCCCTTGGGTAAAACACAGTATCTGATGGCAGGAGTTGACTGTGCTGACAAGTGGTTTTTAGCTTTCTGTCAGGTCTTTAACTGAGCAAGAACACCCTTAAATACCAGTTGTACAAAACCCATAGAGCCAGTAATGGATGGAATGAGAACTAGTCAAGTGCAAGGTCTCAAAACACACCCGTATCTGAGAGCAAGAGTGGTTATAAATGGCAAACCCATGTCCAACAGAAGGACTTACAGAGGTGCAGCCACCTTGCATCTGATTCAGACTAGTTCCTCAACGTCTTACTCATGAATGAACTCCAAGAAAACATAAAACCAGAAAACCTAAAGGTAATGTGGCAAAGGGAGGGGAGCCCGAGCCTCTTGCTGTCCCCACTCTGTCCCTTCCCGGCATTCCGTGGCTCAGTGCTGCTCTGGGCTGGGCTGTGCTGCTGCTCAGGAAAAGCAGCAGCAGCAATATGCAGCGTAATGAAGCAGGGAGCAGCGATGGCCCCCAGAGGACTCGTTTACTCCACAAATCTCCCTTCCACTCACTTTTTGCTAAGAATTTTAACACCAAACTTAATTGTGAAGTCGCGTATTGATTGGAAAATGCAAATGGCAATTTAAATGTAATCTAAGCTCCCAGCATGATCCCAGCTCCCAAGGAGGAGGAGTCACCCGCCTTGGGCCCTGGTAGAGTGCACGGCCCGAGCAGAGCCAGGCCAGGGGCCAGGGGACCCCCGGGCTGCCAGCATGCTCCATGCAGCCTTCCCACAAAGATCTGCTAGATGTGCAATTAGGAGCTCGTTCCTGGTAACAAACAGCTGAGGAAGCTTAGTCTCCTGGCCTAATTAACCCACTTCTTGGGGACAAGTGTCCAGCTATGAAGGAATTCTTCCAGCCTCACAGACCACCACCGAAAGGACACTGTGGCACACAGACCCTGAGTCCATGGCACAGAGCAGCCCTGGCAGAGGCACCAGCTGCCTGGAGGGTGTATAAGTGCTGTCCCAGGTGGGGGGGGGNCTGCTAGATGTGCAATTAGGAGCTCGTTCCTGGTAACAAACAGCTGAGGAAGCTTAGTCTCCTGGCCTAATTAACCCACTTCTTGGGGACAAGTGTCCAGCTATGAAGGAATTCTTCCAGCCTCACAGACCACCACCGAAAGGACACTGTGGCACACAGACCCTGAGTCCATGGCACAGAGCAGCCCTGGCAGAGGCACCAGCTGCCTGGAGGGTGTATAAGTGCTGTCCCAGGTGGGGGGGGGCCCCAACAGCCACAGTCTCACCTGTCCCCTTGGGGAGCTCCATCTTTTCCAGACGTGCATAAGGGAGACAGATCAGGTCACCCAGAGGTGCTGTGCTGGAGAAGCCAGTGACAAATGACAACCAAGCACCCTATAGTAGCAACACACATCCCTCCTCAGGCTCCCCAGGTGTTTCTCTTTCTGCAGCATCCAGCCCAGCCTCCTGCTTCCTGGCTCCATGCAAACCCCAGGCCCCACATGCTGAGGAGGCTGCCAGCACTTCCCAGTGCTTGTTCTGCACTCACAGAGACCAGGAAGGGATCGTGGATCATGGTGCTGCAGCCATGGGGGTCATGGGTGAACCTGCTACCCCCAGCACACTGCCTTCAGGTTGGCAATGTAAGCACAGAGCCGTGCAGAGGAACCCAACCCTCTCGAGGTGACCTGCCCTCAGCCTCAGCACCAAACCTGCCAGCCCAGCGGTGCCCATGCCAAGGGAAGCCAACAGGCCAATGCTGGCCACAAACCCAGGCAGCAGATCCTGCCCATTTGCCACTCACATCCCCAAACCCACCAGCTTCTATTCTTATGGCTGGGCAGGACCAGTGAGTGGTCTAAGAGGAAAACTACAGGCCCCACTCTCCACTGCCTCAGAGACAGCAAGGGATGAGACCTCCACCATCTCCAGAGACCAGAGCAACCATCCCCGGTCCCAAACCTTTCTGATACAGAGCTACACCTCCTGGGAGTCTTCTGTCCCCATTGGTAGTACCAAGCCATCACTCCTTGCGGTGTAGGGCCACAGCAGGAATGTGCCAAACTGCAGTGCTAACCTCACTATGGACCCCCTGACAACCCCTTCCCCACAAGCCACATGTCAGTATCTGCTGGCACAAGCTAGTGCCCACCTGTCAAACACCACTACCCCCCGTGTATGCTCCTGTAAAAACACTGCCAAGATCTCTGATCTCTGGGAAACCACCTCTCACAACTCTGGCTAGAAGAGGTGCCAATCCTGAACCCAGCACAGACCTCGATCTCCCAGGGGAACTCTTTGCTCCAGGCTCTCCTTGTGAGCTGCTGCTGCCATGAACTGGTCCCTCTGCTTAGTCCTGCACCAGGCAGGAGTTTGCCATCTCTTCCTCCTTGCAAAGCCCAGAAAGGATGTACAGGTTTTGGCGGCAGGCCTGGGCCTCCGTTGGTTCCAGTTCTCCCCACCTCACACAGGAACAGCATAGAATGACCTAATCCCACTAAACCAACACAGCCTCTGGCAGACCAGGCAAAGCCAGGCCCTGTCAGCAGCACGGAGACACAGGAGCAGGTAAAGCAATCATCCTGCCCCGCAGGAAAAAGGAACCCAAAGGTCCAGGCATGAAAGGCTGTCAGGTCCCTCCCAGGACCAGCCCTCCAGCAGGCAGCAGCAGATCTGGGGAACCAAGTCAGGTCTCACTGAGGGCTCCAGCTGCTCTGCTCTCAGCCTCCCCTACCTCACCACAGAACAGCCACCCACTGCTTCCCCTGCCGGGCTGGGCTGACCCCAAACCAGAGCATATGGGCACTGCCACTGCAAACCAACAACCCAGGGCAATCAACAACCCCCTGCACACCAACAATCCCCTGCACACCAACAACCCACCACAAACAACAACCCCCTGCACACCAACAACCCCTACACACCAACAATGACCCAAGGCAATCAACAACTCCCTGCACACCAACAACCACCCTTTGCACACCAGCAACAACCCTCTGCACACCAACAACGNGAAAGGACACTGTGGCACACAGACCCTGAGTCCATGGCACAGAGCAGCCCTGGCAGAGGCACCAGCTGCCTGGAGGGTGTATAAGTGCTGTCCCAGGTGGGGGGGGGCCCCAACAGCCACAGTCTCACCTGTCCCCTTGGGGAGCTCCATCTTTTCCAGACGTGCATAAGGGAGACAGATCAGGTCACCCAGAGGTGCTGTGCTGGAGAAGCCAGTGACAAATGACAACCAAGCACCCTATAGTAGCAACACACATCCCTCCTCAGGCTCCCCAGGTGTTTCTCTTTCTGCAGCATCCAGCCCAGCCTCCTGCTTCCTGGCTCCATGCAAACCCCAGGCCCCACATGCTGAGGAGGCTGCCAGCACTTCCCAGTGCTTGTTCTGCACTCACAGAGACCAGGAAGGGATCGTGGATCATGGTGCTGCAGCCATGGGGGTCATGGGTGAACCTGCTACCCCCAGCACACTGCCTTCAGGTTGGCAATGTAAGCACAGAGCCGTGCAGAGGAACCCAACCCTCTCGAGGTGACCTGCCCTCAGCCTCAGCACCAAACCTGCCAGCCCAGCGGTGCCCATGCCAAGGGAAGCCAACAGGCCAATGCTGGCCACAAACCCAGGCAGCAGATCCTGCCCATTTGCCACTCACATCCCCAAACCCACCAGCTTCTATTCTTATGGCTGGGCAGGACCAGTGAGTGGTCTAAGAGGAAAACTACAGGCCCCACTCTCCACTGCCTCAGAGACAGCAAGGGATGAGACCTCCACCATCTCCAGAGACCAGAGCAACCATCCCCGGTCCCAAACCTTTCTGATACAGAGCTACACCTCCTGGGAGTCTTCTGTCCCCATTGGTAGTACCAAGCCATCACTCCTTGCGGTGTAGGGCCACAGCAGGAATGTGCCAAACTGCAGTGCTAACCTCACTATGGACCCCCTGACAACCCCTTCCCCACAAGCCACATGTCAGTATCTGCTGGCACAAGCTAGTGCCCACCTGTCAAACACCACTACCCCCCGTGTATGCTCCTGTAAAAACACTGCCAAGATCTCTGATCTCTGGGAAACCACCTCTCACAACTCTGGCTAGAAGAGGTGCCAATCCTGAACCCAGCACAGACCTCGATCTCCCAGGGGAACTCTTTGCTCCAGGCTCTCCTTGTGAGCTGCTGCTGCCATGAACTGGTCCCTCTGCTTAGTCCTGCACCAGGCAGGAGTTTGCCATCTCTTCCTCCTTGCAAAGCCCAGAAAGGATGTACAGGTTTTGGCGGCAGGCCTGGGCCTCCGTTGGTTCCAGTTCTCCCCACCTCACACAGGAACAGCATAGAATGACCTAATCCCACTAAACCAACACAGCCTCTGGCAGACCAGGCAAAGCCAGGCCCTGTCAGCAGCACGGAGACACAGGAGCAGGTAAAGCAATCATCCTGCCCCGCAGGAAAAAGGAACCCAAAGGTCCAGGCATGAAAGGCTGTCAGGTCCCTCCCAGGACCAGCCCTCCAGCAGGCAGCAGCAGATCTGGGGAACCAAGTCAGGTCTCACTGAGGGCTCCAGCTGCTCTGCTCTCAGCCTCCCCTACCTCACCACAGAACAGCCACCCACTGCTTCCCCTGCCGGGCTGGGCTGACCCCAAACCAGAGCATATGGGCACTGCCACTGCAAACCAACAACCCAGGGCAATCAACAACCCCCTGCACACCAACAACCCCTACACACCAACAATGACCCAAGGCAATCAACAACTCCCTGCACACCAACAACCACCCTTTGCACACCAGCAACAACCCTCTGCACACCAACAACGACCCTCTGCACACCAACAACGGCCCACCACAAACAACAACCTCTGCATACCAACAGGCCGTGTACTGCAGAGCAGGGGATGGCCCAGCATGCTGGGCTGCCTCCTCTTGCTGGGGCTGTGCCCAGCGTGGGCATCTCAGGAGCAGAGCCCCCATGAGTGAGATCCCACAGACCCCACCCTGGCATTGCTCCTCCTGTCACTGCTCCCTCTGGCCCCAGAGCCGACCCTCCCAGTCCTGGTTCCCAAGCCCACCCTCCTTTCAGCACAGCCCCCTGCCCGGGGCACCAACAGCCCTGCACAAACCTGCCTCAGCATTACTCCATGGGCAGCGAAGAGCAGGAGCTTTGGCAGCTCCAGCAGGGAGCAGGGTCTCTCTCTTCTGACCCACCACTCCACTCCTCAGCTAGCCTGGCCTTACTGAGTCCTCCCCCATGGAATCTCAGCATGGGATCGTACCAGGCAGCCAGAACCTGGTGGGGATGTAGACTACTCTCCTGCCTCACGTCCCAGCACTCCTGCAATGCAGAGACACAACTGCAGCTGTGCAACTCAGCCCTGGCAGTGCTGGGGGGGCACACAGGGCACAGAGGGGCCAGCAGAGGGTAAATCGATCCACAACGGGGGCACAATGTGCAAGGCAGGAACACAACCACGCCCTGCCAGATCAGTCTTTCCTGAAATGCAAGCAAATCCTGATGGAAACACCATTCAGCCAATCCACACCACTTGGCTCGCTGGGACCTCACCCACCCCTGCTTGCCAGTGATAGACACAGGGGCTGCCAACACTCTGGGCTTCCAGGCAGTTGAAGCTTCCCTGGAAGCCAACAGGCAGGAGCAGTGCCTCCCTTAGACTCCCAGCTCACGGTGTGGGCACCGTGCTCAGAGCTTTCTGTAGCAGCCAATGAAGAGAGGAATCCCCTTCCTGTCCGGCCAGGAGCAGGAGCAGGAGTGGAAAGGAACAGGAGAGAAGAGGAGCAGGGAAGGAGCAGAGAGGCTGCAGCGGGGGCTGCAGCGGGCGTGGGGCATGGATGCCATCTGCTGGAACCGCTCTGCAGCCGCCGGTGCCGCAGCCCCCGCTGCAGCCCCCCAGCCACATACAGCACAGGCTCCAGGCTCCAGGCTCCACACCAGCACCCCAGCAGTGCCCTCTGCTGGACCCGGCGGCTGCGCAGCCCCCGGGGCACAGGGGCATCAGCCAGCCCCCAGCCGGCCCGCAGTGCCGAGCAGAGCAGTGCTGTGCCCCAGCCACACTCCCCCGAGCTGCGGGGTCTCGCAGGGGGCGAAGGGGAGCATCGAACCTGCTTCATGGGAATGGCCCGCCCGCTGCCAATACTGTCCGCTTTACACTCCGGCACCTTCTTGTCGCGCTCCGGGTCCGCGCCCTTCCGAGACTGGAAGAGAAGAGACACAGGCGCGTTAGAGCTGGGCACGGGACACCAGAAGACACGGTCCCCTGTCCCCAGCAGGCTCCAGACCAGAGCACTCTGCTCTCCCCCAGGCCAGCTCTGCCAGCGCACGGGCCCTCACCCGGTGCCTTAGGGACACTCGGACACTCCAGCCCAGCCCCCAGCGAGCTCTCCTCTCCAATCCTCTCCAATCCTCTCCTCTCCCCCCACTGCAAGCAGAGCTGTCCTCCTCCTGGCAGAGCAGGGCTATGTGGGCCCCCCCTCCCGTGGGGCACACAGGACATGGTGACAGACAGAAATGGCATGGGATGCAGGTGGAGCATGGATGGAAGCAGGAGAGGCTCAGGCACTGAAGGAACTCACACCTCTACTAATCCAACAGATTTATTCTGGTAACACACTTGCACCATACAAAGTAGCACAGGTCACCGGGCAGAGATACCAGCCCCTTACAAAAGAGCATGGACAATAAATATCTACCACACGTCTAGAGCGGCGAGAGCAGGACCCACCAGCGCCCGAGGGCCGTGGGGAGAGCAAACTCTGATAAATACAATATGAAATTTACAGTCTGTTGAGCAGAACTCATTCAAAGTGCTTAGGACAGAGGGAAATACCAAGTCATACATGGCATGGAGCACAACCAATACATTCAGAATCACAACAATGGCAGGAGGCAGCGGCAGCATCTCTCTGGAGCGTCCTACACACCCCCTCAGTCCAGGAGGGCCCCGTGTGCTTTGGATCAGAAAGGGATACGAGCCCCGCGCGCCTGGGACACCGATTCACCAGATTTTGGGCCCAGAACCAAACAAAGAGATCGAAAGAGAAGAAAACTAAAGAGACACAGATGGCTGCTCGGCTGCGAGGAGAAGAGGAGGAGGAGCAGGAGTCCATGCAGGCTGCAGAGGTGCAGGAGGGAAGAAGGAGCGGAGCGCTAGCGGCAGGCGCTGCAGCAGCTCCCGCAGGCAGCAGCAAAGCGTCTTTTGGCCCATCCAGCTCCATGCGCGGCTGTCCCCGGTCCCGGTGTGTCTGCAGGTCTTCCCATCCCAGCAGGGTCGTCCGCCTGGCATCCCCGAGAAGGGGCAGTGCCCAGACAGCATCCAGCAGGCCCAGAAATGTCCCAGCTTAAAGTGCAGGCGCAGGCCGTCTCAGCGCTTCCTAGACTTTACATTGGGGGGATTTAAAAGGCTCCTGCGTGTCTCCGAGGGGGGGACCCATGCTGGCTGGAGGGCGGGCGAGCCTCTAATCTTAGATCAATCCCAGTGCCCATCCCTTATCCGGCCCTGGAGAGGCAATGAAAAGTGAGAGAATTTGTACAGAGGTGCCGTGTGTAACCACCCGGATCTTCTAATTTGGAAGGAGTTGGAAAGGCCTTTTTGTTGATGAAAAGTTGGAAACAGTGGCACATATCTGCAAATATCGAAAGAATAAAGAGTTTGGCAAGTTATACTCAGAACACGGACACGAGTCTGTCAGTGATGGGTGCCAGCGGACAGCACGGACAGGCCACGGAGTGGGCGCCGGCGGCAGCAGCAGTCGGGGCTGGGGCTGGGCTCAGGAGTGGGTGGGTGCCTTGAGACACGGGTGGGCGCAGAGCTCGTGTCCACCTGGAGCTCTGGGGCACGCAGACCCCCCGGGGGGGAATGCGATCCAGTGGGGACAGGGAGGGGAGCAGGAGAGAGGACGAGGAGAGTAGAAGAAAGGAGGAGGAGGAGGAGAAGAGTAGAAGAGGAGAGGAGGAGGAGAAGGAAGAAGAGAAGGAGGAGAATGGGGAGGAGGGGGAGGAAAGGAAAAGGAGGAAAGGAGAAGAGGAGCAAAGGAGTCAGGCATAGCTCAGGACTGGGGCTGCAGCGGCTCCCAGAGCCGGGCTGAGCACTGCACCTCGGAAAGGCCTGTGCTCACCTGGGGACCCCACAAGGACGAAGGCTGTTGGCTACACCTGCGCTGTCTGCCTGGGAAAAGCTAGCGGCAGAAAACAGCCTGCCCTTCTTTCCCTTCCCTTCCCGCCCTGCCTGGTCCTGTCCCACTGTGGGAGGTGTCAGGAGCTGCTGCTGCTGCCACGACCAGATGGGTGAAGACGTCAACGTGAGCCATGGATGTGCAGCAGCACACGAGCAAGCAGGTGAGGTGAGCCCCAGCCCCGCGGCGAGGTGAGCCCGCGGCGCAGAGCAAGCGTGAGCCCAGGATGGGTGAGCAGTGAGAGCCCTGCACGCACCATGACGCCCACAGCGAACAAGCGCAAGCCCCACAGCGAGCTGCCCTCCTCCTCCTCCTCCCCAAGCGAGTGCCCACCCCGGTGAGCGAGCATGGGGCTCCAGAGAGCGTGAGCATGAGCCAGCGGCGAGTCCAGGCGCGTCGGCGCGGCGAGCAGGACCAGCATGGGGGTGGCACGATGGGGGTGGCACAGCACGAGCCAAGCACGGAGAGAGAACGGCGGGACACGGGGGAGAGCACCTGCCAGAGCTGCTGCAGTGGGAGCACCGAGCACGGCCCAGCAGGGACAGCTACAAGGCACTGGGACAGCTCCAGAGCATTCCAGAGGAATGAGACAGCTCCAGGGCATTGGGACAGCTCCAGGGCATTTCAGAGAAACAGGGGGACAGCTCCAGGGCATTGGGACAGCTCCAGGGCATTCCAGAGGGACAGCTCCAGAGCATTCCAGAGGAATGAGACAGCTCCAGGGCATTCCAGAGGGACAGCTCCAGGGCATTCCAGAGGGACAGGGGGACAGCTACAGGGCATCAGGACAGCTCCAGGGCATTCCAGAGGAATGGGACAGCTACAGGACATTCTAGAGGAACAGGGGGACAGCTACAGGGCATTCCAGAGGAATGGGACAGCTACAGGGCATTCTAGAGGAACAGGGGGACAGCTACAGGGCATCAGGACAGCTCCAGGGCATTCCAGAGGGACAGGGGGACAGCTACAGGGCATCAGGACAGCTCCAGGGCATTCCAGAGGAATGGGACAGCTACAGGACATTCTAGAGGAACAGGGGGACAGCTACAGGGCATTCCAGAGGAATGGGACAACTACAGGGCATTCCAGAGGAACAGCTCCAGAGCATTCCAGAGGAATGAGACAGCTCCAGGGCATTGGGACAGCTCCAGGGCATTCCAGAGGGACAGGGGGACAGCTACAGGGCATCAGGACAGCTACAGGGCATTCCAGAGGAATGGGACAACTACAGGGCATTCCAGAGGAATGGGACAGCTACAGGGCATTGGGACAGCTACAGGGCATTCCAGAGGGCAGAGCACATGGAGGGGGAGGGAGTGAGGGAACAACCATGTGTTGGGACTGGGGACCTTCTGTGAGGGGTGGTGTGTACCAGCAGGAAGGGATGGGGAGCACAGCACACAGACGGGGTGAGCATGGGTCTGGGGCGTGCAGAGAGCTGGGGGTGCAGGAGATGCAGCCAGGGGAATGCACAGAGCATTCGAGAGGTCAGCACACAAGCTTCCAGGATGTCAGAAGCCAAGCGAGATGGGCACATTCCCAGCAAAAGGAGTGGGGAAGCTGGGATGCCAACGGTGCAGTGAAAGGAATGGGGCACAGGACACTGAATTTGTGTGGTCTGGGCTCAGAGCAGTAGCGGCTGGTCACAGGGGTGACACGGTGCAACAGGTACAAGGGCTTTGTGGTGGCCGGTTCCACAGACAGCAGACACAGTGTGCTGAGCAATGGTGGCTGGAAAGCACATTGAGATGGGGAGAGGAGCAAGGCCGGAGCCTGCACATGTACACAGGAACAGAGGCTACACCTATGCTAGACACAGGACGGGGACACGTGTGTGCTCACAGCGAGGGGACACTCATGGCTGTGCTCAGAGCAAGGCTGAGTGTGAGGGCAGGACTGTGCACACTGTGTGGACGGTGTGTGCATGGTGTGAGAGCGTGCAGAGAGGCAGGCTGCAAGGCAACCAGCACAGCTGAGGGCTGCAAATGTACCCTGCTCCACCTGGGGCCCACAGCTTCGCTGCCTCCTCTCTGTCTTCCCTCCCTCCACACGCACAGCAGCTCCCACGTGCGCTGCTCCAGGCACGCAGGATTCAAGAATGGGAGCAAGTGGGGCCCCATGCCAGGTGCTGAGCTCTGCACAGCACCACTGGGCACAGCATCAGCGGCACCAAACAGGAGCCCCAGTGAGCAGGGGCTCCGTGCCACGCTCGGGGTACGCAGCCCCAAGGAGAAGGTGAGCAGAGTCACTGGTGCTGTGCACGCACAGCTGCACCCCCTGCAACGAGCAGGAGCTCACACACACTGCACACCCACACAAGTGCAGCCTGGCACACTCCTGTGTGTGTGAGCAATGTCCTGCTCCCAGGTGCTCCCCATGCACGCACACTCTGCCTGGAGCAGCCTGCAGCACCACGGCCCCTGCCCACGCAGGTCCCTCCCCTCGCACACACACGCACTCTCCTGCCAGCACAGCACGGGCCAGCCCACGGGCTCAGGCTGCCGTGCCCCCCTCCCCTGCCCTCTCCTCTGCTAAAAGCCAGCCCAGAGCTCCCGGGCTGCCTGTGCTGCTTACCGTGAAGATGTTGGAGCGCCGCTTGGACTGCTTGCGGATAGGGGTGGGGGTGTTGGAGGCAGCGATGGTCTCGATCCGCAGCTCCCGCTGGCTGATGCTGGGGGTGGAGGGCACGGAGGAGGAGTAGTCACTGAAGGCTCCTCCACCGTTGGTGGCCTGCAGGAGGAGATGGATGGTCAGGGAGGTCAGAGACAGGCTGCCCGGGGCACGACTGCAGGAACACACCTGCCCCACAGGGCCTCGTGCCAGGGCAGGGAGTGCCATGCTGAACTGGGACTGGGTGACATCCAAAAATTCACCGAATCGTTTTGGTTGGAAGGGACCTTAAATACCATTTAGTTCCAACCATGGGCAGGGACAACCTCCACTAGACCAGACTGCTCCAAGCCCCATTCAACCTGGCCTTGGACGTTCCAGGGATGGGGAAGTGGGGCAACCCAGAGACATATCCAATGCCAGGCACTACTCCTGCTCAACAGAGGGGCTTGGGAACTCTTTCCTCTCTTTCTGCTCTAGTTTTTTCACCAGTAAAATGTTCAAGTTCTGAAATCAAAGAGTAGGGTGGCAAATGGCCAGAGAAACACAGCTGAAGCCCTTCCAAAGAGGTGTGGAACAATGCCTGAGGCAGTGGGGTCCCACATAGCTGTGCCCAGCAGAGGGGCAGAGCTGCGGCACCTCCACCTGCTCCCAGAACACAGGACTGGGGTCACTCTCCTTGGGCAGTCATTCCCTTCCTCTCCACTGAGCCCATCAGACATGAGGCTGCAAGGCAGCCCAAGCCTGCCCAGCTCCAAGTCCCACTCATCCACTCCCTGTCTCATGAGGACAGCTATGGTGCCAATGGGGATGTGTGTTCCCAGGACTCCAGCCCTCAGCTTCCCGTGTCCTGAAGCACGGAATGCCACACCCCAAGCTCACACTCTGTGTGAAACCCATCCTGCTGCTGGTTTGGAGGTCTCTCTGAGCAGACTCTGAGGCTGGCACACACCTCCTGTGCCTGCAGACCACCAGAGCCATGGCTGCAGTGGCCCGTGCCTGGGAACACCAGGGGCTTCACTAACACCTCACTGGCTTTCATAGCAACAGGAAGATCCAACCGTGCAGCCATGCACCCAGGTCACCAACACATCTCTTCCAGACAAGGCTGCTCACTCCCACCCTGCTCATGCCAGCAGTGTGGGCAGCCACTGGACAGGGGCTTAGGGACATCCCAGAAACAACATCAGCATGGAAACATTTCAGGCCTGCAGCCAGGACATTTCACCATGACATGGCACACGGCAGCCCAAGCTCCTGGACAGTTCTGAACAGTATTTCAGGAACACATGGAGAAACTGCCCCTAGAAGGGCAGGTGAGCTCCAGCATCCCAGAAGGGGCAGCCTGCCTCCTCCCAGCTCCACACGCACAGAGCGGTGGCACCAATGACCCAGTGACTTCCTCCAACCACCTACACTGAGCAGGAATGGAGCCCACGAAGGGTGATGATATGCTGAAGGGGCTTGGGAGAGACCCCCATCCCCAGTGGGATCAGAGCCTTATTCTGAGACAAGCAGCCCAGAGAAGTGTGGAGGGGGCTGCACAGGCAGAGCAGTGATCATGACCCACATCCTGGTGTCAGAGAAAAGTGCAACCTTCACCCAAGCCATGGACCCCCTCATCTTTGACAGGAGATATGGGAGAAGACACACAATGAGAACCTAAGAGAGGAAAAAAGCCACCCAAGCAGCATTTCAGCTTCCGCCTCACAAAGGCAGAGCAAGGAAAACAATTCCATGCTATGAGCAGGTGGGTGGCTTGGACCATCCCAGCCTGTCTGGAAACAGGAACATTTCTGGAGTCCTGAGATACAGAACAAGAGGGAACCTGGTCTGGTTGTGCTTTTCCACAAGTACAAGAGGCTGGGAACTCTCTCCAAGGAAGGGAATGTGGCCTGGGAGCTCCTCTGCAGGCTGAGGAACCCTGTGGATGCAGATGATGGACACTAAAGCATCAAAGAAGAAACTACTTTTACTACAAAGAAGAAATGTTGCTACAGCCTGGTTTATATTTTACTTACTCCCTGTAGTGCTGTGTGTCATTCCTGTCTGGCCAGAATAACTTTCCTTAGCCTGTAAGTCTGCCTGGTGTTGGAACCAAGGTTACTGTCCCTGAGTGACAAAGGACACTGGCCTTTGAGCCTCCCATGTCCCACAGACCAAACCTCAGGAAGGGCTCTGGGGCTGGAGGATGGCTCACACCAGGCTATGAAGGCAAGCTGCCACCAGTTTGGGGGCAGAGGAGAAAGACAGAGAGTGGCTCAGGCAATCCTGAGCCAGCACCGCTCTGCTGGAGCAGGGAGCTCCAGAACTTCCATGGGATCCAGGGACACAGGACAAACCTCAGGGATGTGGGAGAACCCTGACAAAATGACAGGTCTGGGTTGGTACCACATGTCTGCTCTTGGCAGGTACTTTGCTAGTGGACCTGAACAACCACCTGTGGTCACCACTGGAATCTGAGAACACTTTGGGAACTGAAAACTTGGTAAAACACCTGTGGGACAAATCCTTCCCACTAGTGTGTAACCGACAGAAGAGCATCAACAGTGCCACAGGGTGCCTGGGAAGGGCAGAACACAGCTGGAGTTCAGGGGCAGGAATTCCTGGTGTAACAAGGCCTGGGTCAGAACAAGTCCTTTGGGAAGGGCTCTGAGTGCCAGAGCACAGACAAACAGCAAACACCAGCCTGGTGTCTGTGAGAACAAGGGAGAAGCCAGAGGAGCACATGGAGGATGGAAAGCAGGCACCATGAGCTGAGCAGGCAACAGGACACAGGCTCCCATGAGGAAATACCAACGCCTGCTGCAGCTCCTGAACTCTGACAGAACGTGCTGCAGCAGGTCAGAGAGCACTGCTACCAGCTCGGGTGAGCTGCCCTTGGGGCTTCATTTCACTTGCAAACTCTGATTTTCCCTCTTTCATCTGAGTGAGTCTGGATGAAGGCCCTCCCATTACCCCCAGAGAGCCCATGCAGGAAGGCAGACTGAGGCCATTGGAGAGGAGCCACCATACCAGGCAGCCCAGAGCACGGAGGGGATGGCAGCAGCTCCCAAATCCTCCACCACCCTGTCAGGTATGGGGTACCTGTTACCTTCTGCCAGCTGCTGGGAACCAGTTTCCTGGCAGAAAGACAAACAGCATCCCACAGCAAATACAATAGTGACTCACCCACAGCCTGGGGAATTTCCAAAGGCATCCCAAAGGCCCTGAAGAAAGACTCAGAACAGAGCAGCAAAAGGGAGGAAATCAGGTAGAACAACTCTGCAGGTGCTGCAAGCACCCACTGGCCCAAGAAACTCCCATCCCCTCCCTCCAGGCAAGGACCAGGAGCTGCCAGGAGGGAGCAAGGTGGGAGTCAGGGCCAAGTGAGGAGTGGGATTCCCAAACCCATCCAACCTGCTCACTCAGCAATAGGTGTGGGCAAGATACAGAGAGGAGAGCCCAGGGCAGCAGGCAAGAGCTTTCCCTGGGTTCTGGGGAATACAAGGTACCTGCTCCAGTGGGTGCAGACCCACACCCCTCAAGCCACTGGGAAGGCCAAAGGGACAGATCTGTGTCCCCAGTGGAGTGCAAGACTCCAGGGCTGGCCCTGGCTCCTGCTGTACCAGATTGATGCTGGACACAGTACCCAGGGTCAGGGGCCTGCCAAGCACATCTAGTGTCTCATGAGAGCTGGTGGAAAACCCTGACCAGGGTTGACCTGCTCCTACAGATCCCTTTCCCTCCCCATGGATGAGGCAATGTGCTCCAGGCACAGCTGCAGAATAGGAGAAAAAACCCCAAACTCCCAAAGGCAGACATGAAACCAGGGCCTTTGGCTGGCTTCCAAGACACTCATGCAGTGTGCAAGGAGACCAGGACAGATCCACAGAACCACTGTCCCAGGAGAATGGAATCCTCCAGACAGATGGGTAACAAAACCACCAGGGTCCTCTGGAGTCCCTCCTCTCCCATTAACCACACTGGACTGGTCCACCTGACAGACCAGACAAGCAGTGGCCATTTCCAAAAAAGTCGGTTTGGCTCAGCCAGTAGTGTCAGCAACTCCCAGAAGAGCTGTGCCCAGAACAAGAGAAGGGGCAAGGCTGGGTCCCAGCTCCTACCTACCATAAGAAGCTCTGTGGGGGGACCACTTGTTCCCATTCCAAGAAAAGTGCCTTCTCAGCTGGCAGCTGCAGAGAACAGCACTGTCCCTGCAGGAGGATGGGGCTGCCAGGCCCAGAGCAGTACTGCCAATCCCAGTTCCCGGGGCTCCTCCTGCCCCTAAATGCCAATCCTGTTGTTCCAGACCCTCCTTCTGACCCCCAAATGCCAGTCCCACTGTTCCAGGGACTCTTCCTGCCCCACCAGGCAGTACTTGGAGGGAAGGGGATCCTTCTGTCCCAAGGGCATGTCTCACCTGTGCACACTGATACCTGCGGCACAGGGCTTCTCTCCACCTCATCTCCATGTTAAGTCCTGTGCTCTTAAACTCTTGCTTGAGAGCCTTTTTCCTGTTTTGCCTGTGCCAGTTACTGCCCTTGGACTTGCAAAAGCAAATAAGAGACCCAGGTGAGAGCCCAGGCCCTCAGGTAAGCCAGAGTTCAGCTCTGCTTGTCACTCTCCAGTTGGTCCCTCCTGGCAGGGTGAGCCTGTCCATCCCTTCCCAGAGCTGCCCCTCCATGTATGGCTGGGCCAGGAGCAGGGGACACCAGGGCACTGCTCCCCAGTACCCACCTGGGCATTGTGCCCTCCCACATGGGCAGCCTGAGTACACACCTGAGTGTGTGGGCTGCTCTGCCCAGTTCCCTATCAGAACCATCAGTTATGGGTGAATTTGTTCCCCAAAGCCACTTGGACTTTCCCTGAGGATAGGGGGGAGCAGCTCCAGAATCTCACTTCCAAGCCCATGCAAGAGCAGGTAAATACTTCACAGCATTTTAGGATCACTCACCATTGCTTCACAATTTTCAGAAGTGTCTTTAGTAAGGGGGAGAGACATGCAACCACCAGTGCAAAGATCACTGCACAGGCCATTGGCACCGAGAGGGCTTGTGGTGGGACCACACAAGACCCCAGGAAGACAAATGGACTCTGAGCACCCTCGTGGGGCCCAGGTTTGCTGAGGGCAGGAGGGGCACAGCACTGGACAGGCACAGAGCAGGGCCAGGAGGGGGCACAGGCCGTCAATCCCTGCGAGCTGCACGCTGCGTTACTTCACAGCTCTGCTTCCCACCACAGCTCCCTACGTCCCTCCAGCCAAGGCAGGAGCACAGCAAGGTACAGGGAGCAAAGGTCTGTTCCCCAGCAGGCAGCCAGAATTCACCTCTACACAGACGTTGTCTGCAAGCCATGCTGAGAGGTGCTCTGTGGGAAGGAAAGGAGAGGAAAGAAGGCACGGCTCTGAGCAAACACCTCACAAAGCTCATCACATGCAGTTAGGAAAGTCCTAAATCCACCCCTTTTGCTCCGTGCTGCCTTTCCTTAAGGAGCTCTTTCATGTCGTGTATATTTTATACACCTGTAAAATATACACCTGTATACTTTAGGTCAGGTCTGGCCTATCGCTGCACTCATTCTTCAGCTAAATCAGTCAAGAGCTTGCTTTCCTCCTGTGTCAGGGTCTCTTCCCTCCCACACGTTTTTGCTATTCCTTCAGGTTCCATGCACAGTCCCATGAGTGGCTGGATCCAGACTGGGGAACCCAGGGGTCTGGCAGCACCATCCCTCATACAGGGAACACTTTTCAGCTTCCCAGTAAACACACTGCCTGCCTGGCACAGTCTGTGTCAACAGCACATATTTATTGGGGCACTTCTCATACTTTGGACATGGAATAAAACACTAAGCAAGTGTCCAGCTCCCCGGAGAAATGCTGACCTTGGCCATCAGCCTCTTGCTTCCCTTGCAGCACAGGTGGCCTCTCCTTCCCAACCAGGCTCATATATACACAATTTGCTAATAAATCCCTCAAATTACCAGAGACACTCAAATCTGTATTTCCCTGGGACTTTGCTCTCCGCCTTGGATGTCTCCCACTGAACTTGTCCCCAGCTTTCTGGACACAAGCACGCTCTGACAGAACCTGGCTTTGCAGCCTTCCCCAGCAGCCCATCCACCTGCACACAGACTTTAACTGAACCTGCTGTGTCCAGGTGACCTGGAGCACCAGGAAGCTGGCACAGGTCTCTGCAAAAACCTGTACTCACCTAGTTGCAACCCAGCTTCAGAAGCCCCTACAATCAGGTAGCTGGATATGGCTCAGGTCTGTGCAGGCACAGGCTCCTGTGCTGGGGGCCCAGGAGGCTCTGACACACCCAGAGTTTCAAAGGCAATCAATCCCCTCATGGAAAACCCATCAGCTATGTGTGCTGTCCCTCAGTCACAGGCAGATTTCCTGCAGCCCCTGTCACAGATTCTGGGATTCCACATGCCAGTTGCTCCAGAGATGGAATCTCCTGAGTGCCCTGGGGAGCAATGGAGCCCAGGATCTCTCCTTTCTTCCTCACCAGTCGCCTGGCCAGCATTTCTGTGGGCACTGGGAATGCAGCAAAGCTGGAATGCAGTGAGGTGGCTGCCCAAAGGATGTCCTTCCCCAGCCCCTCCCCATGGAGCCTGTCCTGCCTCAGCTCTGCTCCAGGATCACAGAACAAACACCTATGGCATCGCCATCATCCCCACACCAAGACCTTGGCAACCCTTAGCAACAGCACAGACCCATCCTCTGGCAGAGGGGAGGGAACCTCCTTCCCTGTTCTTCCTTCAGCTCACCCCTGAACCCAGCTCTCCACAGGTCCACCCCCTCAGATGTCCTCAGATGCATGTGCATGTAGACCATCAGCTTCCTGAGCCAGGGGAAGCAGGAGCTGAAGCTGTGCCTGCCCAGCTGGGGCAGCCAGAGCACCACCCACCCTCTCACACACCCCGTGCTGCCCAAGAGCTCCCCACACACCACTCACAGCTCTGCTTCGTGTCTGCCAAAGCACGACACAGGCTGGGGACCACGAGCCACACCCAAAGGTTGAGACATGAAACTTGACCTCAGGGCAAGCATCAAACTGTCACACAATCATGAAATCATGGAGGGACCTTAGAGATCATCTAGTTCCAGTCCCTCTGCATGGGCAGGGACACCTTCCCCTAGACCAGGTTGCTCCAAGCCCCACTGCTCCAACCTGGCCTCGGACACTTCCAGGGCAGCCACAGCTGTCCTGGGCTATGGAAGAAGCACCAGGGTGACACCGTTCTGCTCCTCCCAAGAGCCAGCCCAGTACAGCAGTACCAGTCTAAGGCTGAACTGTTGGGTGCTGAGCTGAGGGTGTGCAGAGCACAAGAGGTCCTTGGCTTTCCCCATTGCCATTCCCCACCTGGTTGATGTGGACAGAAGGAATGGAGGCTGCAGAAACAGATGAGTGGCTGGGTGAGTTGGGCAGGGACTTGCAGGGGCCGATGGAGAGCTGGTGCTTCTTCCGGAGAGCCACCACCTTCTGAGCCACTGAAAAGGGAGAAAGGGACAGGGTGAGAGTTCAGAAAGCAGCCTCCTCCACCCACACAATTCTGGAGGGCTTCAGGGAGAGCCAGGCCCTTCCCCTGATGTGCTGCCTGCACTGCTCAGGCTGAGTGCCCAGAGCCCACCTGCCCTCTGGGGCATCACACGGAACAGCAACTCCCCATGGACACCATGGATACACCATGGAGACACCACGAGCCTGGGCCTGCTGCAGGAGTACCCCTGGGCAGTCCTTCACTTCTCAGTCACCCCTCACAGCAACTCCAGGAGCCAGGTACTGGGCTGAACTGCCTGGGCAAATGCTACCTCCATCAGTCTGGGCCTTGTGGGTCTGTAAGGTGACACCCTGAGGGGTTCTCTGCAGAATCCTTGGTGGATCACTAGGGACCTTTGCATGCTCTTCCTCTGTCCACATTTGGAGTGCTGGGTTTGCTTTGAAACACTGAGTGATGCTCAGGTGCTGGAGTTCACAGTGACCATGGGCAGTGGTGCTGCCCAGGCTCTGTGGGCAGGGCACACATCCCTGGCTGTACAGGGCACACCTCACCGGCTGTACAGAATTGTGTGTGGCAAACAGAGAAACTGGAACAAAGACCGGTGTAAGGGATGGCAGAAATTATCCCAGAAAAGTCTGACTGATGCTCAGGAAGTAGAAGAGCCTGAGCCTGGCTCAGGAAGGTGAAGGTCACCTCAAGGTGCCTCTTTTCAAGACAGGGGAGATGTTATCCCTGCAGTGTGGTGTCACTGGTTAATTCCTCATTAGCAGGAGTGGTATGGGCAGATAACTGATGGGCAGAACCTCTGCCAGGCTCCCTGCCCACAAGAGCAGGGGCTGAAGGCTTTTTCTGGGTATTTCCTGACCCCTGGGGGGCCAGAGATCACAGTGTGCCCAGCCAGCACTGGGATGGGAGACGTCCCCTGGGCAGGGAATCCAGAGCCTCCCTGGGAGCTCATGCTGGAGCCTGGGCCTGCAGCCCCATGCTGGAGGGGGACAATGGAGAGCAGCAATGCCACCAGCACCTCAGCCACAGCACCTCAGCCACACGGAGCCACTGGCTGTCCTCTCCTGCCCTCTCCAGTGCTCAGGGCAGAGGAAAGGCAGGACCATGCACTTGGGATGTGCAGCAGAGGCAAAGCTCAAGAAGTCACCCATAGCATGGGGCAGCATAGCTGCTGTGCCTCCTGCACCCTGCAGGGCCAAGGCTGGGTCACTCCTCCTCCTCCTCAGGAACATCATTCAGGGGACCATGGCTAGGGGCTCCCTGACCTTTTCTTGCTATAGAAACTTAAAATGTACAGTACTTAAAATGAAGCCCAAGAACTGAGGTCCCCCACACTGATGGCTCCTTGCAAACTGTCCTGGCATCTGCTGAATCTGAACCCCAGATTTCTGCAAACAGGAATTGTGAGGGCAATCCTGAGAATAAAGTTCTTTAACCAGACCTCTTTAGAGCCAAGAGGACAGAAGGCACTTTCCATACCAGCCCCCCTCTCAGGGCAGGCCTTCCTCAGGGAGTCCTGAAGCTGATCAGACACTGCAGGACACAGCCCAGCCTAGGGCACTGTCCCTGCCTGTGCCAGGGCCACCTCCTGGCAATACCTGGCAATACCAAGATCCCATCCTCTCACCACAGAAGTCACTGTGACATCTGTGGACTTGGGAAGGATGGAGGAGTGCAATTCCCACAAAGTGAGCAGCACCTCCAGGGGGAATTCTGCCAGGACAGGAGAACCCAGCAAGGAGGAAGCAACCCCCATTCTCATGGTGACCCTGGGCAGCCTGACTGCCCACACACACCCTGGGCCACAAAAACCCCAACACCATCAGGCACACACTGCAACATGCTCAGCCCAGACACACGGAGCTCCAGGCTACAGAGCAGACACCAATCCTCTCTGAGGAACGGGGTCTGCTGCTCCTGCCTGAGCTGTGGTGCCACAACAGCCAGGGCCACCCAGTTCTTGGAGGATCCTTATGCAGTTGGTGAAGATGGAAATACCAGATTTTCTGTCTTGGAGCATCCCCCCACTCTGCAGCAGCATGTGTGTGTGGGAAGAGCTGTCTGTGAACACCAAGGGGTAGGGTGGTCACTCCCTCAAGCCCTCGTGCCAGCACACTGACCTGCTCCCCAAGAAGGTCAGTGGCCACTGGCTGTGACCCAGGACAGTGGCAGGGAAGGGCTCTCTAGAGGTGCAGCACACACTGCACACAGCACAGGCAAGCAGGCAGCCTCAGCACTGGAAGCAGCTCTTCCTGCTCCTACTGTGGGAAGTGAACATCCTTCCCAGCCTGCTCAGGGCAGGTCTGCTGGGATCCAGCATTGCCACTTGTGTGGAACAAGTCATATAAAGACAAGGTCTGATGGAAACTGGATTGCCATGTGAGGCAAGGTCCTCACAGAATCTGTGACTGCCAGGACTCCACAAGATCCCAAACTAGCTGCACCAGGATCCACCAGATGCCAAACCAGCTGCATCATGACCTGCCAGTTCTCACTAGGAAGAATCTCTAACCCACTCCAGAAACACCTCACCCCATTATCTTCAGGCCATTCCCCCTAGCCCTGTCATTAGAGGGAACACACAATCCCCTTCAGGGTAAGGTCACAGTTTATTTAAGCAGACTGCAACCTCCCAGGAGATAGTGCAGGTTCCCTGTGCCCCTCAGCATCACTGTGTTGCAGACCCATCTCCAAGCCTAAGGAGGAATGCTCTGTCACACTGTTCCCACGAGGAACAGCTGCCCCATCCAGCTGTTCAGGAGCTGCTTTCCTACTCCAAGGGCAGCACAAACTGCTGTGTGAGAGCACCCTGGTGCCCTGGGCACCCTGCCCTGGCTGCAGTTACCGTCCTGGAAGACCCTCTCCACATTCAGGCCGTAGGTGGCACAGGTCTCGTAGTAGGTGCAGCGCTTCAGGTCGTTGGAGAGCTTCCGTGCGCGGGAGTCGTCGATGACGCGCGGGTTGGTGGCACTGATTGCATCTGCAAACCAAAGGGACAGCAGGCTGAAAGGCAAGGACCCTGCCCCCCTATCCACAGCTCCCATGACACTTCTGGCCTCCCTCCTTCTCTTCACAAAGAAGATCCACCTCCTAGCACTGCCCCATAAATGCCTGCGATCACAAAGTCCCATGCTGGTACAAAAATGGATGAATCTCTGTAAACGAACCTGACCCAATTTCCCAAACCACCCAGCCACTGACATTTCAGCAGACAGAGGCAGAACACCTCTGCGAGGTGTGGGGACCAAGGCCAGGCAGCCCCAGCTGCCAAATGAAATAGATTTGTCAGTCTCCACCATTTTAGGGCTCATGGCCAAACCTTACATGTTAAAGAATCCAAGGGAGAAATCCTCCCGGTTTAATGAAAAAGTCAACTCTGCTGGGATATCTCCACAGCCAAGGAATTCCTGGACAGCTCTAAAATACAGGCTCAATTTGTATCCCAGATAGCCACCAAGTGCTTGTCTGTTTTGGAAAAACTTCCTTCCAAAGAAGAATCCAACTCCTTGAAGACAAGCCAGGGACAAGTGGGGGCTGTGAACAAACATTCTCAGGTGGGGTAGGAGAGCTTGGACCTGCACTGTGAGGAAGCCCTCCTCGAGCTCTCCAGATGGTTGTGTGCCTGTACCAAGGCTAGGACCTCACCTGGTTCTGTGTCTGGGACAACAATGGCTGCTGACCCCATTACCTGTCCCACTCCTGCACCTCCACAGTACAGGCTGACACCCCATTCCTGAGCCAGGATCGTTCAGCCCTAAAATTCATTGCACAATCTCTAAATATCCGAAGTTTAACAACTTTGTTCTGCTTTTAATATGGGGGTCTGGAGCAGACCCCCTGGGACTCCCTCCCACTGCTCCTGCCTGTCTTCCTGTCCTCAGAGCTTCTTCCTGGCCAGGAACAGGTCACACAGTGCTCAGGAAGTGTCCTGTCCTGCCAGGACAGCTTTTCCCTACATCCATGTCCTGCTCCTGCTCTCTACTCTCACACAGAAAACTCTTCATCCCAGGCTCCCTCCTGCCTGTGCTGGCAGAGCTAGGGGGAGGCAGCACCAGGGTCTCATGCCACTTCCAAAAGGAAAGTGGCTCCATGGAATGAGGCAGCTCTTCTGTGGGGAAGCTGAGATGGTGTGAGCAGGAACTCCCTCCTCAGGGCCCTGGGCTGGGGCCTCAGCCCCAGGTAAGGTTCACAGACCAGGATCCCCCCTGTGCTCACAGGGCCGGCACCCCCTGCTCTCGGGCCAGGGGACACACTGAGGGGATGTGGGGGAGCCCAGGCATGCTCTCACCCTGTGTGCCCACCAGCACCATGGGCACCTCCGCCGTGTTCCGGTAGCTGCAGAGCCGCAGGTAGTAGTTGTAGACGGTCTGGAAGCTGATCTCATCCTCCAGGCTGAAGACAAACACCACAGCATCGACCCAGGCAGCAAACTGAAGAGATGTGGCAGGATTACAGCAGCTGGAGACCCGGGCCCGGAGCAGGCAGCAAGGGCAGCCACACCCCGGGCTCAGCCAGCACTGCCCCCCCCAGGCCCTCCACAGGATGGTGGGAAAGGACCACAGGGAGCACAGGTCTCCTACCTGCAGTTCAGGGGGGCCGCCTTCGTCTCGAATCAGCAGCAAGTAGCTCTGACCATCCACCACGATCTCCTTCTTAAAGCGGCCACCTTGGGGAGCAAAGCTGACGTCAGTAGGGGGGTGCCAGCAGGGGACACCCCAAACCAGGGCTGGGGGAGCTGCAGAGCCCCATGGCAGGGGTGGAGGAGGTGCAGGGACTGGGATCACCTTCAGCACCACGGAGAGGAGTGAGGACCCAGCCCATGCCCAGGCACCCTGGGAAGCAGTCCTTACCCTCTGGAGACTCCTCCTGCACGTAGGTGCCAGTCAGGTAGCGGTGCACCAGCGCTGACTTGCCACTGGACAGGTTCCCCACGATGCCCTGGAACAGACACACGCGTCACTTGTGTGCCCAGCACGTGTCCCTCTACCCAAGGCCATCCCTGTGAGGGGACACCAGTGCTGGGGCACACGCTGATGAAAGGCAGAGGGGTCTCTAAGAGGACACAGGGATGGTGTGACCCAGCCCAGCGTTTGGTGGGAGGCCAGGGGACTGACTGGGCTCAGTCAGGCAGAGAGCAGCCAGGACTGGGGCACAGCCACCTGGACACTACTCTCATCCTCACCTGAACAGGCACAGCCTTGTCAGAGCCACATCAGCTCTTCCTACAGCCTTTCTGTTCCTCAGGGAACACCTGCCATCCCAAGTCAATTCAGAAGCAGCAAACCCTCTTCTCCCAGTGCACCCATGCCCAGTTTTGGGGTGCTGCAGCTCTGGACAGCAGCTGGCAGTAGAAGGGGAGCAGAGAGCAGCTCCACGCTGGGTACAGGCCCAGCACGTGCTCAGCCTGAGGCAGCAGCACCAGGGCAGCACTACGTGGTGCCACCCACACAGAACACCAGGACCAATGTTCAACCAAACCTAAGGACACAGCTACTGAGCACCCAATGGAATCGGGTGGGAGCACATGTGACTGCAGCACTCTCAGATTGGCTCTCAAGTGCAGGTGGGTGTCCTGGGATGCGTCAGTCAGAGCACCCAGCTCTGCTCATTGTCAGGGTCTCCCTGACTGTTCAATGCCGCTTCATTGTGGGACCAGGTCTGTACTGAAGGATCTGAGAACTGGCTGAGGGAGCAGCAGGGGCTCAGCCTGGAGAAAAGGAGGCTCAGGAGGAACCTTCTCATTCCACAACTCCCTGACATGAGGGTGCAGCCAGGTGGGACTGGCCTCTGCTCCCAAGTAACTAATGACGGGACAAGAGTAACATCCTCAAATTGCATCAGGGGAGGTTTGGATATCTGGTATCCTTTTTCCACAAAAAGGGAAGCGGTCACCTTCAGCTGAAGGTGAAGCAAGTCACTGTCCCTGGAAGTGTTCAAAAAATGCAGATGTAGTACTCAAGGATATAGTTTAGTGGTGAACACAGTGATGGTGCTGGTTGATGGTTGGACTTGATGATCTTAGAGGGCTTTTCCAGCCTTAATGGTTCTGTGATTCTGTACAGCTGCACTCACATGGCCACACCAGTGCTGGAAGATGTGGAGTGACGAGTGGCTATGAACACTAAAGCTGCCTCTGCCACCACGGAAGTTTACAGCCAAACTCTTCCATGCACAGGGATGAGCTTGGCAGGTGAGTCACCACCAGGCAGGTTCTCCAGCTCCCAGCCAGGCACTGAGATGCTCCTGCTGCTCTGGGTCCTGCCAGGGGTCCTGCCCTGGGCCATGCTCCCTGTGAGAAGCAGAGAGGCACCAGCCCTGTGGCCATCAGCACTCTGTAGCACAGACTGTGCCACCAGAGCACAGGACACCACCCTGTCTGCCAGCTCCTCTGGGGCCAATGGAGCCAGCATGTGGCAGGACAGGGAGCACAGATCAATGCACTCCACGAGCACACCTCACCACTGCCACATCTGTAACCCCTGAGAGCACCTGCAGACCCAACAGCGTTCACACAGTGACAACACAGAGAGCACAGCTGTCCTGCAGCCCTCCCTGTCCTGCAGCCCTCCCTGGAGCCATACTGAGCCTGGGGCTCTGCCCATGCTATGCACAATGGGAACAGCCCATCCCCTGCCGGAGCCCTCCCTGCCCCTGCAGCCTAACCAGGATAGCCACAGAGCCATGGAATCCCACAATGGGTTGTGTTGGAAGGGACCTGCAAGCTATCCACCCCCTGCCACGGGCAGGGACACCTTCCACTATCCCAGGCTGCTCCAAGCCCCAATGTCCAGCCTGGCCTTGGACACTGCCAGGAATCCAGGGGCATCTCCTCAGTGCCAGGCCCTCACCATTGTCACATGGAAGAATTCTTTCTCAATATTCCACCTAACCCTGCCCTCTGTGCATGGGGAGCCATTCCCCCTTGTCCCGTCACTCCAGGCCTATGTCCCAAGTCCCCCTCCAGCTTTCTTGGAGCCCCTTCAGGCACTGGAATGGGCTCTCTCTTCTCTTCTCCAGGCTGAACATCCCCAGCTCTCCCAGAGGAGTTTCAGCACTCAGAGCATCTCCATGGCCTCCTCTGGACTCACTCCAGGTCCATGTCTATGTTCTGTTGGGGGCCCATGACATGGACACAGCCCTAGTCTCTCAGGAGGAACTCTGGAGAGCCCAGCCCTGGGCAGGCAGCTCAGGGCTTCAGTGCAGTGCTGGCCATGGCTCCTCTGCCAACAGAGCAGCTCCCAAGGCTGCCCAGCAAGGCTGCCCAAGGGTGCCATACCACTCCAAAGATAAACACTCCAATGGCATTCAGCTCTAAAACTTGGACAGAGACTGCAGTTACGCTTTCTTTGCATGCAGTACAAACCTTGACATGCATCTCACCAAAATCTTGCTGCTCTGCTGCGTCCTTGAGCTCACCTGGAGCTTCAAACCAGAACTGACAATCCTGAGGAACACAGCCCTGAAGAGGCAGCAAACTGGATCCAAACAAGGTGTGCAAGCACTGTGGGAGCCTCTGTTCCATGGTTTTTGGGAGAATGCAGGAAGACAGTCAGCACCGTGCTGGCACTGCCCAGTGCCAGGTCCAGGCAGTAAGTCCTGCCAGGAGGCACCATCAGTGCCCCTCTGCAAGAGCTTAGTCACTGCTTCCCCCTGGCCTGCAGCACTGGGAGGGAGCTTTTGGGGGAACACTGAGGGAGGGAAAACTGCTGAATGTATCCTAAATACATCCAATTATTCAAAGACCTTGGAGAAAGTATCCTGAATGCTTGGGAACACAAGCAGGGAGAGCAGCGAGAGCCTCAACTCCTGAAGGAGAGACAGAGGACACAGAGTTGCTTGAGAAAGGGAAGGAAGTGAAGCTTGGCAACGTTTCTGGCTGGGGTCAATGTTGCGCCCCTCATGACAAGAAAGACCCTGAGGGGCTGGAGCATGTCCAGGGCAGGGAATGGAGTTGGAAAGGGTCTGGAGCCCCAGTAGGGGCTGGGGGAGCTGGGAAGGGGCTCAGCCTGGAGAAAAGGAGGCTCAGGGGGGCCCTTCTGGCTCTGCACAACTCCCTGACAGGACGGGACAGTGGGGGAGTCAGGCTCTGCTCCCAGGGAACAGGGACAGGAGGAGAGGGAACGGCCTCAGGCTGGGCCAGGGGAGGTTCAGGTTGGAAATTGGGAAAATTCCTTCCTAGGAAGGGCTGCCCAGCCCTGGCACAGCTGCCCAGGGCAGTGGTGGAGCCCCCATCCCTGGGGAGATTTAAAAGCCCTGTGGATGTGGCACCTGGGGACACGGTCAGTGATGGCCTTGGCAGTGCTGGGGAAGCAGCTGGACTCAATGATCTCCAAAGGCTTTTTCAAACCAAATGATTCTGTCACTCTAATCTAGGACTCTGAAAGGCCTCCAGGCTTTTAGAAGAGCTGCTTTGCTTGATCAAATCCCGGAGCAACAGGGATCCCCAGAGGTCATGCAAAACTCGGGAAAAGGGCTGTGCCACTTGAGGAACAACTAAAAGCTTTAGGATGGTTTAGCTGGCAGCACAGCTTTGCAGCCTTGCAGAGCCTCAACATCAGGCAGCAACACCCAAACAGCTGTGAGAATGTTTTTTAAAAAGCATTTCACAGGTAAACTAACAACAGTTTTCATAGCTAAACTAACATGAAACTAACATTTATCTTAGGTAAACTAACAAATGAGTATTTGAAGTTTGGTTTGATTCTCACTTAACTGCAGGTAAGAGACACTGGCAGGACAGTGCTGGAATGTTTTGCAAGAAGAATTTTGATCTTTTGTTTCCTGGACTAATATTGAAAGAAGTTAATCTTGCAAAAGCTGAAGAGAGAAAGAACTGAAGGGCACACGCCAGGAGCCTGTCAGGGAAGCTGAGGGCTGGCACAGAGAGCACGGAAGAACAGAGGGAGGAACCGATCACTGAAGCACCTGCAGCACCCCGCCCACCCCGACACCACCTCCTGGCCACCCCAGAGCCTGCAACACTGGCCCTGTCCCTTCGAGGGGCTGTGCCAGGGGCAAGAGGGTCAGGGGCATCCCCCTGACCACAGAGACCTCACCCCACAGGGAGCTGGTGAAGCCCGGCAATGGCGTGACCTGGGAAACCCACCTGGGGAGCCTCACCCCTGAGTCTGGCAGAGCAGAGCTGAGTTCATCCTCCAGCACCCTGCAGGGCAGGGACGCCTTGGCAGAGGCAGGAGGAGTGCCAGGGCAGAGCTGACATCAGTGGGGCTCTGAAGGAGCAGTGACACCTCTCATGCCAGGACAGCTGCTCTGGGGCAGTACCTGAACAACCACCTGGGATCTGCACCAGCTTGAGCAGCAGCACCCAGACAGGCAGCACAGCTCTGCCAGAACCAGCAGGGAGGCTGAGCAGCTCAAGTGGAGCCTTTCCACCTTCAGAGCCACCTGCTCTCCTGGATCAACAACCTCTGCTCACCACTGAGAGTGTGAGCTGCCCAGAAACCCCAGCCCTTCGCCCCAGCTCCCCTCTCCTTTCTGCGGCTGAAGCCTCTGTGTGTTTCCACCTGGCCACACGAAAATGCAGGATTTTCTGGAGGATCTGGGGAACCAGGGGTATCCCAGGCACAAGCCACAAGTACTCACCACCTTCAGCTCAGGCACCGAGCGACTCAGGGTCCACTCCTGGCTGTTCACAAATGAATCTGCAGACAGAGGGAAGAAACCATCAGGTTACTCTCAAGATCCCAGCAAGGATCCTGCTATACTGTCCTTGCTCCCTCCAGGCAGATATATGGTTCTTCCTGCCCTTCTACTGCAGAGAGAGAGAGCTGCAGGAGGACCCAGCACCAGCTTGAGCCCCAGAAGGGGAGGAGCAGCTGAGCCAAGGGCAGTGGCAGTGTGGCAGCAAAGAGGCTGGAACCCTCCCTTCAGGCCTGCAGGAGCACAAAAACCCCTTCAGCATCCCCTGCCCCGAGCACAGAGGACAAGGGAAGCACTAGGGACCAGACACCCTTTCGGGGAGCACAAGACCCCAGAGCTGAGGGCAGGTGCCAGCACCCCAAGCCCTGCAGGCTGTGCAGCAGTACCAGCCACGCTCCTGACTGAACACAAACACAATTCATTACTGCATGGTGTGGAACCAGCAGTGTGCTGCAATAGGCTTACAGAGGCTGTGGCAATCCAGCATGGCTTGAGGAAACATGCCACAGAGCATCTGGAGGAGGAGCAGGAGCCTGGAGGACACCTTGAGTACCAGAAGGAGCCAGCAGCCGCTCCTGACAAACGTAAGTAGTGACACTTTCTGTCCAGCACCAGCTCCAGGGCAGGACCCAGAGTAGCAGCACCTCCTGCATGTCTATCACAAACAGAAGGGATGTTTTTGAGACCAGAAACCTGTGGGAGCTCTGCATCTTCAGGAGCCTGTAATAAACCTGCCAAATCTGTGGCCACAGACTATCGCAGGAATGGGAATCTCAGATGGGCTCAGAGGGAAGCAGCAAATCCACCAGACCCAAAAGTGGGCAGCAATCAAACATGGTGACCTGGGCACTGCCACCACTCCAGTGTCACCCAAGGCCACAGGGAGGGTGGCTCCAGACCTCCCCCAGCAGCCCCAGCCCCACAACCACAACTCCTAGTGCCTGCTCCAGCAGTCCCCAAACCACTCTCACAGGGAACAATCCCTTCCCAAGATCCCATCCACCCGTGCCCTCTGGCAGTGGAAGCCATTCCCTGTGTCCTGTCCCTCCATGCCTTGTCCCCAGTCCCTCTCCAGCTCTCCTGGAGCCCCTTCAGGCCTTGCAAGGGACTCTGAACTCTCCTGGAGCCTTCTCCTCTCCAAGTGAACATTCCCAGCTCTCCCAGCCTGGCTCCAGTCCTGAAGCATCTATCTTGTGTTGGGGGCAGCACTGGGCTCCAGAGCCCTGCCAGAGCCCACCAGTGCCTGCCCTCACCCCAGCTCACATTCCAGCCCTTGTAACTCCTCAGGGGAGGGAGGTTGGACACACAACAGCACCAGCTCTTCCTCCATCTCTGGGCTAAAGCTCCATCTCACCTGTCTCACCTCACTGGGCAGCCCCAAGCCATGGGGAGGAGCCCACCCCTGCTCCCACTGCCAGGGGGCTGGCTGAGCTGCTCAGAGAGCACAAGGAACAAACCTGACCTGGCACTGTGCCCTTGTCCCTGTTTCCATCAGCCACCGGTACCCACAGGCCACAACATTCATCCATCATATTCAAGAAAGGTGCAAACATGGTTTTTACCTGGACTTTACCTTCCAGGGCTGACTTTGGAACACTCCTTTTGCAGGAGTTACAGACAAATAATCCCACCTCTGCTGCAGGAATACCAGGTTATTTATAGCTATCCTGAGGAATTGTTTCTCTGCGGTGTCTTTCACCTGCCCTTTCCTTTTTTAGGCAGAGGTAATGTTTTTATTAAAACAATTCATCAGTCGGGAGAAAATTACACATTTTCGAGCCCTTTCCAAAAGGTAACAGCACACCTGTATTTCCAACTGCATCACTGGGTCTAAAAAAAGCTGTTACCTCCACTTGGGACTTCTGCCCTGCTCAGCCTCTTAGGCAGGTACTGTGACAGATAAAGCACCATCCAGGTGCCCAGCATTCCCTGATGGGAGCAGGCAGCACACACTCGTGCTGTGTCACTGCACACAGCAGGTTTTTGGCAGGTTCTGAGGCACACACTCAGTCATCAGCCTTGGGAAGGAGCAGAGGCAGGGAGAGCCCTGGAGAGGCTCGGCTGGGCTCTCTCTGGATCTGCTCAAGGATGGCCAGGACAAGCTGCCCAAAAACTGACAGCTGCCTCCTGCACCAACTGTCCCAACACATCTTTGCCTGGGTTTTAACCCAAGTTCAAGAGTTTGCATCACTTTGATTATTGACTTGCTGAGAAGGCCCTTGAGTAAACCTAACACAAATAAACACTGCCAACACAAGGCCAACAGGACTGCACTCAGCCACACAACACACCCTGCTCCTCACTCCCATCAGCACACCTTACCTGAGCCCCAGGCACACCTGCACATCTGTCTGCCCCCTCCAGCACCTGCCAGGCCTCGATGCCAGCCCAGGCCACCCACTGGTCCTGGTGACCCACCCAGCACGTGCGGCATTGCCAGCTCAGAGGTCCCAGCTCAGCCCAGGGGAGCCAGCTCAGCCCAGGGGTCCCAGCACAGCCCAGCACACCTGTCTGCACCTACACTGTCTCCACTCAGCACCATGCCGGGGTGTGAGCACCACTTCACGAAGTGCGGCTGGGGTCTCCCTTCCTTCACAATCGCCTGGAAGTTACTGAGATGCACATCTTGGAGGGGTGTGGTCCCTCTGGGGCCCCTTCTGGAGCTAAGGTCACAGGAGCAGAAGACCCCTGTGTGCCCCTGCCACCCTGGGCCAGACCTGTACACACCAACTCTTCAACTGAGAAACACCTTGGTGAACAGACACGTCTCTTGTTCAAGGGGACATCCCACCACGGCTCTGAAAACCTGCCTGGAGCAGCACTCTCACACTGCCCCAGCCTCTCTCCTGCCTCATTAGCTGAGCAGGAGGCAGTTTCCTGCTGCACAGATTGATTAAGGATGAAGAGGGCAGTGCCTGGCAGGCAGAGAGGCCGTGCTTGCCCACAGTCCAGAGCAGGCTTGTGTCCTCTGCTGCACCTTGTGGCATGTGGGGAAGTTTCCCACCTACCACCTGGACAAGGTACTCTAGGCCATCAACACTTGATAGGACAAGAGGAAGTGGCCTCAAGTTATACCAGGATCAGCTCTGTCACCCAGTCTCAGACACTCCCCAGGATGGAGCCTCCTCCTCCCTGATTTCTTGCACTTGCTTCCCTCCTCTGCCATCACCCCTGCAGCAGTGTGTGCAGGTGGGCACGGATCACACCCACAGAGCTGCCAAAGGGCAGCTCACAAGCAGTTTCTCAACCCAAAACAACCACAGACCAAACAGCTGGCTGCTGAAAACCAGTGACATGACCCTGATGTCAGCTCTGTCCATACAAGTGTTCATGCTTGGTTGTCAAAATGCAGAACGCGGCACATCCCTGCACTCATGGCTACGAATCCCATCAGGGTGACATTATACATCCTGTGTGACATTATTACACACCAGAGCAGCAGGAAAGGTCCCAGTCTGCAACAGCAGACTGATCTGGAGCCCCCCTCCAACAGCACCATTCCCTCTGTGGCTGCCAGACCTTCCCCACTTCCCTGCAGACCCTCCTGACCCACCACACTGAGCTGGAGGGGTGCAGGGGTGCCCAGCCCTCAGGCACTGCTCCCCACAGGAACAGGCACAGGATCCCCATGGTCTCCTAGGTGAAGCTGTAACCATGTGGAAGCACACACTGAGCCACCAGCAGCCTGACCAGGGCTGAGGCACCACCCAAAATCCCAGGCAGGTGAGCAGAGACCTTCCTGCAGCACCTGGGCCTCAGTGCCAGCTCATTCAGCAGGGACTGCCTCCAGCAGGGGACACCTCCAGGGACTGATCTCCCACTGAGCACTGGGGTGCATATAGCATCAGGGAGTCAGGATTCACTGGGCAGCTTCACTGCTGGACTGGCTGCATCTGCAGTTCCAGATGAAAATACACCTGGTCACTCTTCCTGCATCTTCTCTTTGTTATTTAACCACACAGAGGGGACCAGGCTGTCCTTGCTGCAGTTCAACACCTTCCCCAGGCATACCTGATCTCCAAAGCCCAAGCAGTGGGCTCAGGGAACCACTGTCATACCAAGAGCTGCAGCACCGCCCAACAGCACCCTTGGTTCCATGACACAACCATACAAGAGGAGATCAGTCCAGACTGGCCTGGGAAAAGGAGATTCAGGACAATTCTGAAACACCCCAGAAGCTTCTGTGGATGGAGGTTTCCTGGTGCAGGCAGCTCTACTGCAGAAGGTGGAAATTTGGGACGTGGGGTGGGCAGAGCCCCTGCCATGCAGAAGAGCAGACAAGGACATAAGAGGAGGCACTCTGTAGCTGATGTCCCTTGGTCAGTTGGTCATCCTGGACACTCCCAGCACCTACAGACCAGACCCCAGCTGTGGGACAGCAGTGTCGTGTGCCGAGGAGCCAGGACCAGCACCCTCCATCACAGAGCAGGGCATTCCCTGTGCCCTGAAGACAGCTTGGAGAGGGCTCAGCCACAGACCCACAGCTCCCAGCAGCCACATCCCACAGCGAGGCTGGGAGGAGAAAGGAGCTGCTCACCCCAGCAGCTCGCTCCACGGACGATGCACAGCAGGTTCATCACCCCGTGCTCCAGAAGCGCCAGTGCCAGACACATCTGGTCTCACACACAGCAACTAATAATTAACCAACTCATTATCCAAGCCATGGACACTGCAACCCTGGACACTAAACCCAGCCTTGAAACCTGGTCAGAGGCTGAGCAAATACAGCAGAGGCCACACAAACCGAGGCCACTTGTGGCCACTGCTGCGGCCACACAAACGGACCCACCTGAGCACACACACAGATCAAAGGGAGGCAGAGGCAGCGTGCCTGGGCACAGCCACCCTTCCTGGGCACAGCCACCCCTCCCAGGCCAGGCTGATAAAGCCTGTACCCTGGCAGTGCTGGCAGGAGGGGGATTTCTCCAGGTCAAGGACCAGCACAGGCACAGCCAGGGTTCCAGTCAGCACTGAGCCAGCATGGGAACCCACTGCAGGACATGACCTTGGCAAGGATTATCTCAGCAGAGCTTTGAACACTCTGCAGCAACAAAAGGAGACAATACTGTGTCTCTCTGGGAAAGGGAACGCTTAGGAACTGCCACCTTTGCTTCATCACCATGCCACAGGCAGCAGCAGCTGGCGTCACTGTGCTCTGAGCTCAGTGCAGACTCTGCAAGATCCAGGCATTTCAACCTGCTGCTCTCCAGTCCCTCATCCAAATACTGTCAAAGACCCAGAACAAACCCTGCTGTGATGGTGGGACAGGGTCTGCTGGAAGGGAAAACTCAGCAAAGTGACACAGAAAGACAGGTAACTCAGCCTCCCATCACAGTACCCTGTGGGGATCTACCTCACCAGCAAAAACCTGTTCCCAGTGTGCCTGACCCCAGCTCCAGCTGTGCAGCCCCACGAGTGCCGGCAGGTGAACACTGAGGCACAGGGCTCCCTCTCCCTAAGGCTGCCTGTGACTGCAGCCAGACAGCTCCACACCCACCACACACCCTCCAACCTCATCCTAAGAACTGAGCCCTCCAGAGAACTGTCCCAACAGCTCCCTCCCTGACACCTTCCCGAACTCTCAAACTTTTCCCAAGTGTGGACACCAGACTGGCCTCAGCATCCAAGGCATCTCTAACCCCACCATGACACCTCTGCCTCTCAGCAACACTCCCAGCTCAGCCAAGGCAAGTACCAACACGAAGTGATATTTATCATGACCTACCCAACTCACTATGCAAACTTCACCCAATCCATGAGAAAACAGCCCTGTCTTCTCTCAGAAGCCTTCCCTCACATGCCCTGCAAATCAGTACTCCACACACAAGAGTAAGTGAGGTACCTTAAAGAACCTCAAAAAGCAGGGCATCTCTCTGGGAGAGGGGACACAGCTGTGATACAGAATCACAGAATATCCTGAGCTGGGAGGAAACCACAAGGATCATCAGTCTCACCCCTGGCCCTGCACAGACACCCCAACAATCCCATCCTGTCCCTGAGAACGCTGTCCGAACACTCCCTGAGCTCTGGCAGCCTTGGGGCCATGACCATTCCCTAGGGAGCCCGTTCAGTGCCCAACCACCCTCTGGGGGAAGAACTCTTTCCTGATCTCCAACCCAAACCTCCCTGACACAGCTCCATGCTGTTCCCTCAGATGAGGAATGCTTCCTGAGCCATCAGAGATGCTGTACCCAACACAGAGTCCTTTCATGCACAGGGACAACTCCAATTCCAAGTCCAGTTTTCCCAAGACTATACCCTATTAGAGAGCCTCTCTGAAATGGCACCAGCCAACATCTGGATACCTAGAAATGCTCTGAACCACTGACCATGATCACCTGTGTTAACTTTGCTCTCTAGTCCCAAGGGCTGTTGTCCTCCCTTGCCCATTACACAAGGATCAGCTCTTTATGTCTTTTTTGGGTAACAAACCCTGAAATCCCCCATCACCTCCCTATGTGCTCAATCCCAGCCGAACCCCTCCAGGGCTGGGAGAAGCATTTGGAGCATCCCCCTGGCTTTTGTGGGTATATCTGGATGCAGATCATGGTGTGGGGTGGGTATCACGGTGTGCTGTAAACAAACCACTCCAGGTTCTGGAAACAGAGAGGGTGCTGGCTTGGCTCTCTGCCAGGACTCCTACATCCAGCTTTTCCATGTGCTGATAATCACAGCTGCAGCTGCACCCCCAGGAGGGCAAGTTGGGGCTGCACCAGCAGCTTTCCCAGGGCAAGGTGGGCAGCGCCCACACAGAGCATCAAAGTTTGTGGGACATCAAGTGGTGTTTGGAACACTGCAGGCCTGCAAGGCTGGAACAGGAATGGGGCAGAGCCCTCCTGAGCAGCCCCGTGGCAGCAGCTAAGGCTGTGCCCCTCCAGGCCTGGCTCAGAGACCCACAGCTCCCACCAGAGCAAGCCATGGACCAGAATTCTGAGGAGAGAGACAATGGGGAGATGGGGCACAAGAGAGGACAAGCAGCAGCTACTCTGCTGTGCAGACTTCACCACTGCCTTTTCACCCCTCACCATCACCAGGAGGACACAGGGCTGGTGGGTACAGGGACTGTGCAGATACCAGGCAGGTAATGAATGGTGCTCTCAGTGTGACTGAACCTGGTGTGAGCTCTGCAGCACCAGGGGCTCCTGCCAGGAACCACAGTGCCAGTGTGGCTGGAGAGGTCACTCCCTGAGCCTCTGCCTCCAGCACGAGCCACGGTGGCAAACACCCCTGCAACAAGCAGTGGTCCTGCAGGAGCTGGCTGGTCACTGCTGCAGGGACCCCAAGCTGCCCACGCCACTCCCCACAGCAGCCTCAGCAGGGTCACTCACCCGAAGACGGATCCAAAGGGAGCTCCTACCTGTCTCGTGGAGGAGCCAGGTGAGAGGCAAGGACACCAACCAAGCGCTCAACCTCGCTGTTTCTCTGGGAACGCGGCCGCCAGGCCGGGGCTGCTGGCGCAGCTCCCGCTGGAAGCGGCAAGCAGGAACAGGCCCCCGCTGCAGGGGCAGGGCCCGGCCCTCCCTGCCCGCATACACCCACATTCCCCAGCCATGAGCGCACCTCCCCTCTCCTGGGAACCTCCTGCCACCCAGCCGGAGCGGCACAGCCCGGGCTGCCCTGCCAGCACCGGGACCCTGGAGTGCAGCAGCATCCCGGCCCTTTGCCTTGTGCTGCATGGGCAGCCCTGCACCCACGGGAGCTCCAGAACCTTCCCCTGCAGCACAGCGGACCCGAGGGACAGAGGGGCTGGAGGATGGAGCCCCTGAGCTCCCTGCAGAGCTGCTCCTGTGCTGACCTCTGTGGTCCAGCACTCCCGGGGAACGGCGCTGCCCTGGACAGGCACTGCCTCGGGAGCAACCAGGATCATCGGGAGCATGTGGGTTCCCTGGAGAGCCTGCCAGCCCTAAGACATCCTCTGGCACATCAGCCCAGCAGAGAACTGCCTCCATAACACCCAGATCCAGAGCAGAGCCATGGAACCCAGCGAGGCCCCCCGGGAGCGGGCGGCAGGCCTTGGCCCAGCCCCCAGCTCCATGCGTTCCATGCCTTAAAAAGCTGTGGATGCTGCTGTCGCCTCCCAGCCCTGCCAGGACACAGGGCTCGGGGCAGCTCCTTCCACAGGGCCTGGGAGGGCACAGAGGCACAGCCAGCACTGCCTGAGACAACTCGCCACCAACATCGGAGAGTTGAACACCCAAGAGCTGCTTCAGCTGCCAGTGCCCATTGAATGCCCAGCCCCATGGGGGTCCTGTCCCCCTGTCCCATCACTGCTAACGCCATACCTGCTCTCTGCACGCAGCCCCATACCAGGTGAGGGTCCCTGTGCTCCCGAACACGAGGTCCCAGTGAGGGATCTCGGCAGGGGTGGCCGGGGCTGAGCATCCCCCAGATGAGGCCTGGCACAAGGGAGCTACTCACAAGAGGGGGGTGCAGGCACACTTCTGGGCTCCCCAGCCCGCTGTGCTGTTCCACACCTCTGCTCTGGCAACCTCCCAAACAGTCTCACTTGCCTGGGAGCCCACCAACAGCACTCCTCTCCCCATTCCACAGATGTTGCTGGGCAAAGGCAGGAAGGCTCGGCCCACCCTGCCCGTGCTGGGACACCACCAGGGCAAGCAGGACATGGCAAGCAGGACATGCAACACACGTGCTTGACTCCCAGGTGTGTGGCCAGCAAGGGAACCAGACCACAGAGCACATCCTGCCAAGCAGCCACATCACGGCTGCTCCAGCACCACTGCCACTGCAGTGCCCAGGGCACCAGAGCATGACACAACCTGCGAGCGCTCACACGATCTCACTGCAGCCCAGTGCAAACCCTGCAGAGCACCGGGCCAGAACTAGGTGCCAGTGCACAGCCCAGAATCCCAGCTCGGACAGGCACAGCCACCCATCCCTGCAGGCCCCGCTGGCACAGGGGGCTCTCACCAGCCCAGCACTGCTCCTGTGCTCACTTACCCAGAGCTCGCAGAGGACCCCCACCCAGGAGGCCAGGCTCGACACTGCCGTGGGGATCCTTGGGACACATGCTGCCAGTGCTGCCACGCTCTCGCCTTCGGAAGCGGCTGGTGAGGAGTTTCCAGAGTCCCCCCGTCTGCACGGGGTCGGTGTGCAGCCGGCCCCCGACCCTGCTCAGCTCCGGGTACAGCAGGTCCCGCTTGCTGGGGCAGGTGTGCAGGGAGCTGGCATCACCCTCGCTCTTGGTGCGGAGGCGCGTGGGGCGCAGGAGCCCCCCAGACTCGGACCGCCGCAGCTCGTGGCCCCGGCGCAGGCGGAAACTGAAGCTTTTCCGCAGGGAGCTGAAGTTCTTCCTGGGGCTGGAGCCGCTCCAGCCGCTGCCCCCGAAGAGGTTCCAGCGGCGGCTGCCCCACAGGGAGCCCCCCCGGAGGAAGCCGGGGCTCTCGGCGGGGTGCGGCGGCCGGGCGCTGGGCAGGAAGGTCATGCTGCTGGGGCGCGGGCGCTGCGCCTCTCCGGGGCCGTCGCCCCCTCCCTCGGGGCTCTGCCTGCGGGGCGAGCGCAGCCGGAGCAGGTCCAGGAGGCCGCCGCGGGCGCGGGCGGGGGGCGGCGGCGGCAGCAGCGCCCCGGACAGCCCGTTCCCCGCCGCGCAGAAGCTCTTGGGCCGCCGGCGCTGCTGCTGCGCGGCGCCGAGCGCGGCCNGGCGGACGGGCAGCGGCGGCGGCGCCGTCCCGGAGCTGCGGAGGGCTGCGGCCCCGGGCAGAGCAGCGCGGTCCCTGTCACTGCTCGGCCGCTCTCAGTGCCCGCGCCGGGGCCCGCACCAGGAGCGGTGAAACCCGCCGTGGCGCTCACCGGGACCAGAACCGGCCCGGACCCCGTCGGGCGGCGCCGAGCGCCGGGACCAGAACCTGCCCGGGCCCCGCTGGGGTGTTCACCGGGACCAGAACGGGCCCGGACCCTGCCAGGTACCGACGGCCGGGCAGGGCCGGCAACGGGGGCCTCGGTGCGGAGCGGAGCCGGCCATGTCCGCCAGGGGGCGCTGCGCCCCCGCTCGCCGCTGCTGCCCGTGACACCGGCAGCGACATTGGGACACCGGCGGGATCGACACCGGCAGCGACACCCGGATCCCGGCGGGACCGGCTCCCGGAGCCGCACCGGGATCCCGCTACCGGCAAACACGCACATGCAGCCCTTCGGCGGCCCCGGCTCCATCCGCTCCTTTCAGCATCCCCGCGCCCCTCGCTGCCTTCCCCGGCTGCAGTCCCACCGCACGTCCCCAGCCCGGCCCGGAACTTCCCTGCTCCTGCCAGGACTCCCGGCTCTCGGCGCCCAGACCCCCCGGCCCCGGCCGCACCGGCCCTGCACCAGATCCAGCTACCTGCTGCCTTCTCACCTTTCCCAAAGCTGTGATGGGGCAGCGACCCCCCCCAAGCAGCCGCCCTGTGCTCGAGGACACGGGGGGTCAGTATGGACCCCAGGCAGTAACTCACACCCCGGAGCACAGACCCAGCAGCACCGACTTCCAGAGCCCCCCCGAGCCCGAAGCAGAGGGCACCAGGTGAAGTGTGACCACCTCGGCCAGAGCTTCACTCGTGTCTCATTCCAGGGCAGTCCTTTCCTTTGACCAAATCCACCATCACCAAGCACTGACCCTCCTTCTCGGCCACTGGAGTCCTGACCGTGGTACCTCCTCCAGCTCTTCCCCAGCACCCCCCATCGCTGCCTGCAGTCCCTGTCTCCAGCATCACCCCAGGGCACTCCTCCTCCTTCTCCCCTCCCTCCTCCTCCTTTTTCCTCCACACCTTTTCCCTCTCCCTGGCTTTCCTCCTTCACATTGCAAGTATGATCTGTGCTCGCTCTGGGGAGGAAAAAAAAGATGCCTCACTCCCCCTTAAACTATTTTTACCTAACTGAAAGCCCTGTCTGCTGAGCCAGCCCAAGTCTTCTCCTGCTTCTCCAGGCCTCTCCAGGGAACATCTTAACATCAGGCACCTCCCTTTCCCCCTCCTTATACAGGAGTCTTTGACTCCACTGCCTTGACTCTTTCAAATTCCCATCACCTTCTTGGACAGTTCCTTCTCTTTGAACCCTCATTCTTCTCCACAGCAAGCCTCATCCTACTTCTCCAGTTTTCTGGATGCACCCAGGCCTCGGCCACAACCAAACCCCACCTGCACAGCCAGCATGCCCACTCCTGCACAGCCAGCACCTCGGCCAAGCTCCTTCCTTCTCTCTCTTCCCTCCTCTCCTAAGCCCACAGGTCCCACCATCCACCTCCCCTCCCATCCCTGTCAGTACCACGGACCCCACCACGGCCTGCAGGAGCAGAGGTCCCACCCAGAGCCTCTCCTGGGGATTCATGTCCTGCTCTTCCCTCAGGTGTTCACACCTGTCAGCACCAGCCCTGTGCTGGCAGTTCCCCTCCCTGGTACCCTCTGCTGAACGCACAGAGTGGGAGCTCAGAGCTGCCACTCCCCACGCCACGGCCTGTGGGCAGACAATGGACACATCCCACTCCCCTCCTTCCCCAGACAATGGGCACCTGTGCCCGGGACTGAGCAGAAGGCGCCTGCTAACCCGCCAGAGCTGCAGCTCTGCCATCTGTGCCAAGGTCACAGGAACGGGAACTGCCAGACTGGATCCGACCCGCATGCACAGCATCTGCCACCCCGGCTCCCGGAGCAGCCGCACTGCAGCGCCAATGAGGAATTCTACAGGAAGCAATTACAGGGGAATGTCTTCCACAGTACTGAACACCAGACAGGGCTGGCTGCGGGACCGGGCTGTCAGAGCCGACCTGGCAGGGGTACCTCAGGCACAGGTGCCTGGCTCTGGGCGGGGAACCAGGTCAGGACCCTCACAAGCTTCTTTCCACCATGCCTGGCACAGCTCTGTGCTCCCAGGGATGGCAAGTTCTTCCTGTAGGGAGACAAGATCCATCTCTTTCGAAACCCTCAGTTTAACACATACTCCAACAGCACCAGATGGTTCCCCTTCCACATGAGTCTCAGCTTTTTAAAATATTCTGGCAGGTTCTGGCTGTGAGGTGTCTGAATCACAGACTGTCTGCTGGAGAAATGATGCACCTTGTGCTGCCTGCTGAGGCAGGACTGGACATGCTGGATCCCCCCGACAGAGTCTGTCTGACCCATCCCTACGGCCTCTCCAAGACCCCTCCGGACTGTTCCAGCTCTTCCTCCTCCTGTGATTCCATCCAAATTCTGATTAAATCTATTGAAAAACATGGAGAGTTCCCCTTAGCTGACAACATCCTTCCCATGTCCTACCAGTGATCATATTTTTAAAGCATTCCCAATTTTCCGCAGTTTGTCTCCACCTTTCTTGAACACAGAGTCAGAACCTGGGCACAACACTCAACTGGAACCTCCAGCAGCCTAAGAAGAAATACAGGTACAACACCTGTCCTACTGCATCCCAGTAAGATACTGGTCTGTACCACAGAAGCAGCATAACACCGTTCTTACGTAATTAGGCTGTTTTGTGGCAAAGGTTTCCAAATGCTGTGTGCCTTGATGTGTATACTGACATGATCTCCTCGATGTTATTCCGAAAGACATCTAAAATAGGCTAAAATGGAGCCTTAGATTCAACTCCTGGGGTTGAGGACTGCAGGCACCCGCACACAGATTGGGAATCTGTACCCCAGGACAGGTTCAAACCCCACCAGTCTCTGCAACACATGGGCTCCAGCTGCCTCAGCCCTCCACTGATGGAGGAACTGCTCTGAGAATGAGACCAGAAAACACCAGGGTTTGAGGAGAGTCATCACTGCAACTCCCCAGATGCCTTTATGTCTCTTCTCTGGCACTTCACACCATAACCATGCTGGGCTGGACTGGAGCTGTGTCTATGTCTAATGCAGACGACAGGTGACAGCTCACCTGCTCACAAGCTGCTGGTGGGCAGCAGCTTGGCCAGAGTCCTCAGGGCTGTGCGGGGCTGCAAAAGCATCTCCAAGAGCTGAGCAGTAACGGGGCCTTGGCAATCTGACCCAGAGCAGGTGCCTGGGGACAGAAACAAGCTGGTCCCTTACCAGCCCTTCTTTCAGTCACATGCATGGTACAAACATTACGGCCAGGAACATCTGGCTGAAATTAATATAATTCATGAGAGGTTTAACAACAGCTGCATGGAAATAGTCCGAGAGCCAGGGAACATTCCAGTGGTGGCTGGCCCTGGTGTGACATTCAGGGTGGAGCCCTGAAAAGGAAAGGGAGTCTAAACCATGGTCAAATGCTCCACTGTGCTCCCCAGACCCCAAGACACTGCTATCACTGCTTTCCCAGACCCAGCAGCACGGGTATCCCTGTGCTCCCCAGACACAAATAGTACTGCTGCTCCAGAGATCTGCAGATAGGGTGGTTTTGTTGCCAGGGAGATGCCCAGCTGGGAGGATGGGACACCTGCACTCACTATCTCCTGGGTTCAAAGGCACTGTCACTCTGCAGAGGGCCTGAGTCTGGGGCCCCTCTGCAGCCCCCCACATCCAGCAGGGATGAGGGAGCAGCATTGCCCTGGCAGCCAGGGGAAGGAGAAGGCTCCTAGCATGGACAGCCCCAGCAGTTCTGAGTGCCCGTGCAGAGGGCAGATGCCAGCAGCGGGCACACCAGGAGCACGGGAAGACACCAGCCAGCTGCAGGCCCTACGTGCCACCAAGGCTGTGAGTGCCCGAGGCTGACAGCCCTGCACAGACCGTGCTGGCCCTGCGACTGTGGCACCACTGCCGGGGACAAAGGACAGGGCGCAGGACAGGTGACAACGCCACACCTGTGCCAGACTGCAGGGCACCCAGGGCTCTGGCACATGCTGTCCAGCTGGAGCAGGAGGGCTCTGTGCACCGCAGGGACGGCAGCCAAGCCCCTCCACAGCTGCAGGAGGACCCCGAGCACTGTGTCAGGACCATGCTGGAGCTCCCGGGCTCTGCAAACCAGCTCCAGCCGGCTGGGCCATGCACCAGGAATACTGATGAGGCTGTGGCAGCCGGAGCGTCTGGGGGCGCAGGCTCAGCGGCCCGGCCGTGGGGTGCAGCCCCCGCAGCCCCACGTCACAGCCCACACTGCAGCACGTCAGCAGCACCGTCACTGCCAGCCGTGCCGGGGACAGGACCGAGCCACAGACACCCTGGGCCCAACAGGAGCAGGGAGGAGACAGAGGCGTCCCCTGACCCTGAGCAGAGAGGCACGTTCACACTGAATCCTGCACAGACTCAGCATCCACCACAGCACCCTGCACACCACACAGTTCCACTGTGGAAACCTTTTCCGTTCACCCCAGGCACCCCAACAATTCCTTCTGGCGACTTGAACCACCCTGGGCCCAGGAGACAACACCCTCTTGCTCTGCACTGACAAACAGACACCCACCCCACAGCCCTGCATATTCCCAGGCTCCTGGCACTGCTCCAGGTCCGAGCTCTGCCATGGACCCTCGTGCCCTGCCCTGCCCCATCCCTGTGCCCGTGGTCACCGGCAGCACAGAGCCCTGAGTCTGACACCTGACAGAATGACTGGCTGCCCAAGGCCTCTTGCCGAGAGGTGCCTCAAAGCAGGTTGTTCCCTACAGTTTCCATGGAGAGGAGGAACAGGCCCAGCCAGCAGAGAGTTAACACCAGCTGGGAAGTAAGTAACAGTCACAGGAGAGCCCGACTCCAGCACTAGCTCCCTCCCTCCTCCCACACTGCACACCCCCAGCTCAGGTCCTGCCGCAAACCTCGAGCTGCTGATGAGGAAATTGCCACCTTCTCCCCCCCAGCCCGGGATGCAGTGAACGCCTCCCTCCCACACGTGGAGGTCAGGCCCAGGTCACCCACACAGGGCACAGCCACGCTCCTGTCCACAGAGGAGAGAAGCTGAGCACCCAACTGCTGCCAGCCTTTTGAAGAGGGCATCCTGCCACAGACCCTGTGGAGGTGGCCACGCTGCAGATCCTGCACCCACATGCTGCAGGTCAGATGCAGGGATGGCAGATGCAGGGATGGCAGATCCAGGGATGATGCTTCCTAAGCTGGTTCAGACCCTGGTGCCTCAGGGAAGCCCTGGAAGATAACGCTTTGGGATGTTACCTACAGGGTGTAATAGTAGATCAAGGCAGCAGCAATCACTTCTGCTCCTTAAGCTACCTCCAGGCACTTCTGCGTGCAGAGACGTCCACACCAGTATCCTGATTTAGAATCCTGACTAAATCTGCAGCTGGTCTGGTACCTGCACTGCAGGGCACAAGCAGCCCCGGCACGCTGCCAGCCATGCACTGGGCTGGCCCCAGGCACCAGGCTGTTCCCAGGGACAGAGATGTTCCCATGGAACAGGGCTGTCTCCAGGCACCAGGATGTTCCCAATTCCCAAGCTCCCCACTGGTGATGCAGGTACGAGCAGCATCAGCACAAGTAGGCCAGACATTGTGAAATCTCCTTGGGATTTTGAAATCCAAAGACAAAAGTCCAGGTGAAAATTTGGTTAGAGGACTAAAGAAGATCTCCTCAGGTCCTCAAGCCTTGCTTTAAAATCTCTGCCATAACCATCACTTAAACAGTGAAAATCCTCCAGTTTATTCCAAAAGAAGGAAACAAAAGAAGAAATGGTGTGAAAAATAGCAAGAGATGAAACTAAGAAGTGAGTGGGGCAGCAATGGGACTCGGAGGACATGAAAATCCACATGGAGGTCAGGAGGAGAACATGGCAGGAGATGGAGGAGGTAGGAAAATCCCTCCTGCCTTGACAGAAAAGCAGAGACCCTGCAGCAGCCTGCAAAGGATGGTCACAGAGCTGTCCTGTAGCTGGCCCGTGGAGCTCCTGCAGACATGACTGCTCTGTGGTGATGTTCTATGCCAAGTGGATACAGGACATTTCTGCAAGCAAAGCTGCCACCCATCCCAGCAGCAGGTGGAGCCTGTGCTGTGACACACCACCTGCCCTCACGCCCTTCTGGCTCTGCACACAGGCATCACAGACACCAACAACACAAGAATTCTAGGAAGAGCCAAACTTGGCAAAAGGTAGGACTAGAGGGTCATCAACCTCCACAGAAAGGGGAGCAGCCCAGAATCCCAAAGGGATGTTCCCAACAGTGCTTCCCAAAGCTCTCTAAGGCCACTCCTCCCTCCCTAGGAAACATGCAAAACAATGAGAGCCATGGAAAGATCCCATCCTTCTGCCCTGTTCCCAAAGGCACCTGCTCAGGAACAACAGAGCAGGCAAAGGAAGTATTTTCAAAACACAAGCTAAAAAGCTACTGAGGCTGACAACAACACAGGATGCTCACGTGGGCCTGAGCACCCCAACAAACGCCGTGTTACTGCTGCTCCCACCTCACCTCGTCATCCTCTGAGGCGAGCACAGTGACTAACAGCATCTGCACACACAGGCAGGGATTGTTTTGCTGCAAACAACAACAGCCAGTTGTGAGAACAGTGTTAGTAATACCCCTGTATCCCACCTGCAGCAGGAGACTGCAGTGCTCCAGCCCCCAACATCCTTCTCCAGCTCCCTCATGGTGGGTAGGCCTCAGACCCCATGTGGGACTTTGATGCTCACAAGCAATGAACTTAGAGAAGGAAATACCAGCCTTGGGATGTTAAACAAGTAGGTGTCACCTGGCATGTGGAACTCACCTTCACAACAAACACTGTAGGTAGGACTATCCATTTCAATGAACCCACTTATACCTCAGGTGCTGCCCCCAGGTCTGGACGGAGCTGGAGGCAGCCCCAGCCTGAGGGATGCTGAGCCAAAGACTCTGCTCCAGGCTGGCCAAGGGTTGGATGTCTCCTGCTCCTGCTCTCACTTTGGCATGAGGGTCCCTGCTCTGGCCCCTGGAGGAGCCCCTGCTGGAAGCAGCCTCCCCACCCCATGCCAGCCATCTCCATCAGTGCTCACCTTTACAGATCCCAGTGGCCCCAAGAGCCTACCTGTGTCAGGTGTTCTGGGTTCCTCCCCAAGGCCTCTGCACTGAGACCAGCCACCAACCACAGACAGCAGAAAAACCCAGAAACCGAAAGCCACAAGCCACAGCCAGAAGGTCCTGCACCTGATTCTCTGTTCCCACCACGCCCTGAGGCTTCCCTGCTGCAGCCACAGACACCTCAGCCTGCACAGAGGTGCAGAGCCCTGCACATTTGGGCTCATCTCCCAAACAGCAACGGGTGCCATGTCTCACTGCAGGGCCCCAGGAGGGACCAGTCCCTGTGTCACCCTGCCTGGATCACACCCTGGGCCTCAGCAACCCTCACCTCATGTCTCCCTCGTGTCTCCACGCTGAGTCTGAGCAGGGTCCCAGGGGTCTCAGCTGCCTGAGTCCCAGCGGGGCCCCTGCCTGATGTGACCACAGAGAGCAACAACGGAGACGTCAAATCCCCCGGCACCAAAACCAACTTCCCATGTGGTTGGGGCAGAAGGGGATGGCTTTGAGTCCCTCACATCACCTTGGATTTGGCAGGGAGAACCATTCTTCATGATTTTCCCAGGACCCAATACAGACACTGAATGCTCACAAGAGAGGATGGATCCCCAGGAATGCCCCCAAACCTGCCTCAGCTCAGTCTGTATTCACAACTACACACTGAGAGCCTCAGTTCTTACTCCACACATCTCATGTTGACCATTGACTCTTCAGTTTCTTCCTGAGGTCACTCCAGACTAACCCAAATACCATAAAGAAGCCTTGAGGTATTATTTAATCACTAACACCTTTCACTAATCCCACTGCTCCGGAGCTGTTCTCAATGTCATGGAAAGTAGATCCCATCAAACTACGTCACTCAGCACCCACTTCCCTCCTTTAATTCCCCACTAATTCGGATTATGTCAGGCACTCCGCTACTCTCTCAGGGATCAGTATCAGCCTAACTGTATCCTAAATACCTGAGTCATCCACGGATCCTGCTGAAGGCTGGCATAGCATCAGCCCACTCCAGCCTCACTCATCTTCTCACAGCCAGCTCACAGGGAGCTCTGCAGCCAGCTCCGGGTGCCAGCTGCCCAAAGCTGACTGAATCTGAACACACCTGGCTTTGGCAGCTGCTGTTCAGAACTGAACAACAATTCCACAGTAAGGATTCCACCTCTCCAAGCAGGGATGGAGATGCTTACACTGCACAGCTCCCCACACCCCACATTTCAGACAGTAGAGACAAACATCACAGCTCAAAACATCTCTGTTCTCAATAAACCTCCCAATTCCCATATCACTGACCAGCTGGATGCCAATGGCCACTCGTGTCCCACCTCTTTTGCTCACTTCCACTCCTGGTCTGTGTTCTGTAACACCAGCTCTTCCCCTGTTTAGGATCAATTCTGTGCCAGTCCTGCTGCTCAGATGCACCACCCGCCCCATGTGCCAGGCTGGTTGTTGGCACAGCCTCCCTCATTAACGGGGCTTTATGTGATTTGGGCACAAACATGACATTCTTTGGAATTACTGCATTTGCTATTTGTGTTCTCTCTCCCAAGCCCTGCAGCTTGTCATTTTATTGGTTTTCTGGCTTTAGCGACACCAGCCTCCAAAACCAAATGGCAATGCATGAACATTACCCAAACACCTTGCCCAGGAACAGCATTGCTGCTCCAGATTTGTGGGGCATTGTGGTGGCTGGGAAGGACAGGGAATATCCCCCATGCACAGGCAATCCGAGGAAAGGGCTAGGATGGCTCCCAAGACATGACCTTGATGGAGATGAAACACTGCTGGGAACCTTCCTGGGCATGCCCAGGGCTGGCACCAGGCCGGTACCACTGCTACCACCATGACACCAGCCCCAGTAACTCCAGCATTCACTGCTCACCCCCAAATCCACAGCACAACTCGGGCACCTGAGCACTGCCCGGAGCAAGTCCCCATTCACACCTCCACCAGGCTCTTTAAATGCAGCTGGTTTTGTGCTGTGCTGGGAATGAACAGCACTGAGACACCAAGGCTAAGGGAAGGGCTACCAGGGAGCAAGTGCAGCCACTATGGTAGGAGGGCTATCAGAGAGCATGGCGTGCAGCCCAGGACCACAGTGTGCACCCCAAGACCATGGTGTGCACCCCAGGACCACGGTGTGCACCCCAGGACCACAGCATCCCCCCCTGGGAGAACTCTGCTTTGAGAGGAGGTGGCTGCAAAGCTCTGCCATGCTGTGCTGCTACAAGGCCAGCAAACAGGAATCCTGCCCTGGCAGGACACACAGGGAATGGGCAGCTGGCTGGGGAGAGCCTGGGAGAAGGGACAGATCCAGTGGAGCTCAGTCCAAGGCTCGGGCTCAAGGGGAGCTCTGCCTGCCTGCTGGCCAGGTCACACAGCTCTCACAGGCAGTGCAGCCCCCGTCTGCAGCCTGGAGCTTAGGGGCAGGAAGTGTGTGACAGGCACACAGACAACAGTATAAAGCAAGAAAACCCCAGCAGCTCAAAGCATTACTCAAGGTGGCAGAAACAAAGAGAACGAGCAGCAAAAGGACCTTAAAAACCTGAGTGTCCAGCTGCCAGAACAGCAGGTGACTGATGAGAAGTGGAATCATCAGAAACAATTCTGATTTTACATCTGCAAGTTCTCACCACTCAGATGAAATCCTGAGGTTATTCTCAACAACTCTGTGAAAACATTTCCCAGAGAAGCTGTGCCTACCCCATTCCTGGAAGTGTTCAAGGCCAGGTTGGACAGGGCTTGGAGCAACTTGGGACAGTGGAAGGGGGGTGGAACTGGATGGGCTTTAAGGTCCCTCCAAACCCAAACCATTCCAGGATTCCATGATCCTGTGCACATCAGTTCACTGCTCAGCAGCAATCAAAGAGCAAAAAGGGTGCCAGCCATTACTAGGTAAAGAATGGAGAAAGAGAGAGGGAATATTCCAACACTCTCATCCTGACCCACAGTCCTCACCAGGTACCAAGAGGGGCAGGATTTGACTGACAGGATAGAACAGCTAATGTACAGGGAGCCTGGAAATGAAGATGGCAGAGGGGGAATGAAGTTTTCCATGCTGGGAGAAGAAAAGAGGAGGTCACTAGGGAACAATTTGTTCACTGTTTCTTCTGAAGCAGGAACTTGGGGACATCACATCCAATTAGGCAGGTCCGAAACAGGAGATTTTCTCACATAAAGCATCAGTGTGAAATGTCTCATCAGGGCTGCGGCGGCGCTCAGCGAACACGCGCTCAGAGGAGGATCAGCCCAGCCAAAGACAAGGACAAAAGCTCCATGTGAGGCTACAGAAACACAAGACACAGCTCTGGGCTCGGGAATGGCTTCCTGGGAGCAGGAAAGGCACAGCCCAGCCCTCTCACAGCAGGGCAGCAGCACGGGCTGGGCAGGGGGCAGAGGAGCCCCTTTGGCAGCAGCACAAGGAGGGCCCCTTGCCCCCTCTCCTGTGTGCACACACCGTGGTTGGGGCTGTCACACCATCCCCGAGGCCCAGGCTGCCAAGCCCACATTCCCACTGACATTTTCCATGCTCGCTCACTGCATCGGGAGGTATTTATAGAAGTTTCAGCAAAAGCAATTCAAACACTTCCCAAAAGCAGGCTGGGGAAAAACACGGCAGCTTGGCCAAAGCCGTACATTTTTCCAGCTTTGAGTGAGGGATTGAAGAGCTGATCAACGTCCCAGCTCCAGGCTGTCCAGCACTCTTGACTTTGATCTGCCAAGCCGCAGTGGGTGCTGCTTGGGGCCCAGCAAGTGTTTCTTGCATCTCCAGTCCCAGCATTTCTCAGATGAAATCTTGGGGTTATTCTCAACAACTCTACGAAAGCATTTCCCAGAGAAGCTGTGGCCACCTCACCCCTGGAAGTATCCAAGGCCAGGTCGGATGACCAGGAACAACCTGGTCTAGTGGGAGGTGTCCCTGCTCATGGCAGGGGGTGGGACTGGATGAGCTTTAAGGTTCTGGGTTCTATAACCACGGTGACTGCAGGACTTCCTTCCAAGGCATTACCTGAGACAGGGAAGCAGGAGAAATGCCAAGGCCACCCAGGCAGATAAGAGAGCTTGGGGACCTGGGAGATGCAGGCTGCACACCCCAGTTCCCCAGCCTCCCGAGAATGGATCTGCTCCACAGAGCCCAGTTTCCCTGGGCAGCTCTGCTGGAGAGGCCCTGCTGAGCCCCACCAGCCCCATGGTCCCCAGCACCACCACCCTGTGCAGGAGGGTGCCAGAATTAAAGTGGGTCCCATCACAACTCTTCCTCCTCCTCCTCTCAAGCTGAACTCCAGCCATCTGTGGTTTACAGCTCCGGATCTGATCCAGCACCCTCAGCTCTCCCACAGCATGGAGAGAAATCAGCACTTCTAGTGCCCAAGTCACCCAACCTACTTATCACTCCTACTTCAGCCTGAGACCGATGACGATGACAAGGAGCCTGGGGGAGCAGACTCAGGTGATGTCACCTCCATCCCTGACACCGTATTAGCCAACTCCTCCCCTCTGGATCCCACTGTTTCCATAGAGGACAACCCACTCAGCTGACACACAACGAGCAATACCATTGCTGGATGCACCTGAGGAGGTTCTGCCAGGATCCCTGGGGCAAGGCAGGGCTTCCAGACACCTTTCAGGAGGCAGGAACCCAGACTGCCGTGTAAGGACAGGTGTGTGTCTCCTCTCACAATTGTGGGAGCAAACAAGGGCCTGCAGCTCTGAAGGACCAGAGAGCTGCCACCTCAGCCTCACATCTTAATCACAAGATCATTCTATTTCCATGGAAACGGCAGAATTAGAGACTTCAGTGGAACGACAATTACCAACATTGGGAATTTAAGTATTAAACCTGTCACACTGCCATCCCCAGTGCCAGAAGAGATGGCACTTGCCCACACCACTGCCCTGCACCTGGCCCCAGCACCATGGCCAGCCACGCTCAAGCGTTGGCTCCTGCTTCCTTCAGTGGCCAGTTGGGTTTCCAGAGAGCCTTCCATGTCAGCACACCAGAGGATGGAAGCTCACACTCACAGGGGCTCAGTCCAGTGCTGACTTGTCTGTCAGCAGCTGATCCTGGAGCACACACAGGATCCTGCTGACCAAGGCTTCCCCAGTGCCTCAGCAGCAGGAAAAGGCTTGATGTGCTCTGAGTCACTCAGGGCATTAGGGGATGGCTGCAGGCACTGCGGGGAGCACTGGGTGGGTAAGCCCTTTCCCTGACACAGGGATGAGCCACGGGGGTTCTGGTCAGCCAAGGACAGTGTGGAGCCGAGGTGCTAATTACCATCACTGGCACAGGGCACCCTGTCCCACTCCACTCTCATCACTCCACCGTGCAGCCATAAAGCTTTCCTGAAAGCAAAGCTGGGAAGGACCTGGCAGCACCATGGAACTCCCCGAACTCTTATCTTGGGTTTGCAGAACACCACAATGTAAACTGTGACCCTGGGAGCAGCAGCAAAGCTGTTGAGGCAGATCAGGGAAGCTCCCCGTGTCCAGGAAGCCCTCAGCTAACATAGACACATCTCCCAGAAGAGGAGAGAAGAGCTGCCCCTCTGCCTTCTGTCCAGACATGGATCCACTTCGAGAGGTCACTGCCCAAAATCCCCTCCACATGCTCCGTGCCTTGGCCCCGCTGTGGTCAGCAGCACCATTAGCTGAAGGGCCCAGGCCTCCCCTGCTCTTACACCCAATCCAAGGACTGAAATTGCTCAGCCCAGCTCTGATCATGTACCACCACACAGACCAACAGTCAGACAGTGGGCAACGTGCTGATGGAGAGGAGTTTTCCATGGCACATGCACTCCACTGCCCTGCCCGTGCCTGGAAAGCAATGGACACTCGGCCATGAGCCACACTCCTATGATTACAGACACACTCCTACAGCCCTTCCTGCAGATCTGGATAATGATGTCCAACCTCAAAGAAAGCAACTTCCCACCCACAGAAAATTCCAACCTGGGCAGCTGGAAGGATGTCATCTACACTGGAGTCTGTGGGACACAGCAAATACCTGCTCCAGCAAGAGCTCACGTGGAGCCATCCCCACCCTCAGACTGGAATGGCTCCAGGGCTGAAACTACTTCTACAGCTGGTCTCCCATGAAAGCAGGGTGTGCTCCAGGCCAGACTCTCCTCCAGCCTCTGGAGAGAACCTCCCAGGGCACAGCTGCACACAGCTGCACACACCTGGCTGCCCAGGATGCCTGTACAGAGCCACTGTGACCTGTGATCCATCCTGAGCCCGTGAGCATCCTGAACCCTGCAGTCACCCACTGGAGCTCCCCGTGTCACACAGGCAGCCCTGCTACTGCTCCATGGCACACATGGCACAGGGAGCTGCTGGGGAGGGAACACTGCAGGACACCCGGCAAGGTCACAGTGGCCCGGGCTCGTGCTGGGACCCCAGGACACAGCTCCAGCTGCACTCCTCAGTGTGTCCTTGCCAAGCCTGCCCAGGCAGGGCTGGGGCTGCCATGCCAGCACAGTGACTCAGGTGCGGGGCCAGCAGCACAGAGTCTGTGGCTGAGTCACAGCGTGGCCATGACTCACCCTGGACATGGCTGTGGCCAGCACACAGCAGCTCCAGCTGCAGCTCTGCTCACACTGCTGCTGCTGCTGCCGGCGGCTCCCCCAGGTCCCTGGCACCGGGCACAGCACAGACCTAGCACTGGCACGGGCAGGGGTGTCCCAGTGCTACAGTGGTGCTCCAAGGACACTGAGCAGGGCGTGTGCCTGTCCCCAGACACGCCGGTGGTGCTGCTGCATCACTGCAAACCAGGTGAGCCCTCAGCCTGCCCACAGCTGCCACTGCCCTCTGGCTCTGATGCTCAGCCTAGGGCTCACCCGTGCCCCACACACCCACCCATTCATCAGCCTCAACACCCCCTGCCCTGCCATGGGGCAGCCCAAAGACCAGGCTGTGCCAAGCACAGCTTGTCATGGCATCATACCATCATTAAGTCTGGAAAACCCCTCAGAGACCATCAAGACCAAGTGTTCCCCAGCACTGCCAAGGCCACCACCATGTTCCCAAGTGCCACATCTGAAAGGCCAGGGCACAGGGACATGTCATTCAATGCAGGGGGACTGAGGGGACCAGACCTGCCCTGTCCCTCTGAACACTGCACCCTCCTGACTTGGAGAAAGCCGCTTAGCACCTACTTCAGTAATAAAGTAACCCAAATTCTCAGTAACTGCACTTATTTTACTGTGCCACCTAAATCTGGCAGCACTTCCGCACTCTGGGACCAGCACAACTAGCTCAAGGAGAGGAAGGGACACCGCACTAGGGCCAGACACAGCCACGGGCACACTGGGAGCCAGGGACAATGAGGGACCAGCAGCACCCACCACCTCGAGGGGAAAGCAGGGCAACCTGCATTTTCCCAGAACAGCTGTGGCTGAAGCATCCCTGAAGTGTCCAAGACCAGGTTGGACACGGCTTGGAGCAACCTGGTCCAGTGGAAAGTGTCCCTGACCACGGCAATGGGGTAGAATGGAAGGGGATATAAGTTTCCTTCCAACCCAAACCATTCCAGGATTCTAAGCCCCAGTTCAGGGATTTTGCTGTGGTTTGCATTTTTACACTTCCATAATAATTGATCAGACAGCCCAAATGCCAACACTTCATAAAAACACCAGGACAACAATTGGGCTAAAACTCCTGAACCCGCCCGGAGGCAAGTGACATCCAAACTGCCCAAAAAAGGGTAAGAAGTAGGAAGAAAGAGGAGGAAACAGATGTCAATAAGATCTTGAACACAGGAAGCATCAAAAATGGTGTAGGAAGCTGCAGCCTTCAGGAAAAGGAGCCTGTAACAATGCTGAGAGCAGCAGGAAGCGGCTGTGAGGAGCACAGACCCATCCAGGGAGGCACAGATCACCCCCAGAGCAGGGCAGGGGCAGGGGCCTGCTGGGCCTCGCACAGACAGCACCAGAGGCACTGACACTAACACTCAGAAGAGCAAACACATGCAGAATAGCAAAACCGTTAGCAGAAACAATTTTCAAAATGTCATTAAAAAAAAAATGTAACTTCCATTTAAAGGCACAAACAACCTGAATACAATGGTGTAAGGAAGAGTGAACTCACACTCCTGCTGATGCTAATTTTTAATAAATATTGAAATAACAGAGACATTCAGGAATGGCTGGAACAGAGTGAAGCGACCTCACACCCCCAATCAGCCCTCACTGACACCAGTCTCTGGGAAGGGATGGAGTCAATGGAACTGGACGTTTTTAAACAATTCATGTTACAGCTGATTGCACCCCTCCAGGTGGTTCAGGTACTGCCGACACAGGGTTTGACTGGACAACCTTGAAGGTCCTTGCAGCCCAAATTGATCCATGGCTCCACGACACAAACAACTCTGCCCATGTTTCCATGATCATGCAACCCATACCCACACAACATCCCCTCTATAAACCATCACTTTGCTAAGGCATTTACAATAAACAGAGTAGGACCAGACTCAGAAGAGACAAGAGATCCACATCAACAGGTAAGAGGATTCCAGTGACACCTGGAGCCTTATCAGTGACGTTGGGCAGCTTCGGACAACTGGGAAAACACTCTCACTAAGCCAGCTCTAAGAGAGGTGAAACGGCAAATGCCAGGAATGCCAGGACAGTCAGATGCCCAGCCCCAAACCACAGGCCACGTCCTTTTGGGGCCGTTTCCAAAACAGGAGAAATGACCACGTGACAGGAACCATCAGTGTGGATTCACATCATCCAGGGATGGATACACTGGACACCAGACCTCTAATGCACACAGACCATAGATGACCTTTAAGGTTCCTCCCAACCCAAACCACTCTGGGATTTTATAAAAAAGAGCAGCCAGCACAGAAAGGAACTGGATTTACAGTTCATGGAACTGTGGCTGGGTCAAGTAGGAGCACAAAGTCTATAATCTGATGATTTTCATTTTAAGAACACCGGATAAGGAAGAGCCATAAAAATTATTTGAAGACCACACAAAATGAACTCATGAAGAGACTTTTAATGAGCATTATGTGATTTACTTCCCAAAAAGAACATAAAGAGATAATTGATGATAAAGTAACAGTAAACTTCTCAGGGAATAACATTCAGGTAACAAAGTTTTATTTAGTCCAATCTAATGAAACAAGTGAGAAAATGAACTTTAAAACCAATGAATGTAAATTGGGAATTAAATGGGAACTATCAGCAGCTGGAGGAATTAATGACTGGAACAACTGACTGAAGAAGCAGTCGTTGGGCTGCCTTCAATTGTTGCCCCAGGAAAGTGTGAAGACCTCCAGGAATGGGGCATCCAAGACCTTTCCAGCTGGACAAAGTACTTCCCAACCTGCTGGATGGCAGTGCTGTTACACTGAACAAGGAGATGATAGCACCGTTTATAAGTTCATGATACATGGCCAGTAACGGACGAGATGCTCCAGCATCACAGTTTGTACTTGAAACCAAACCCCACAAACCCCACAGAGCCTGCAAACCAGCTGTGTTTAGGCATTTTCTCCTCTAAGAGGAATATCTTGGTCTCCCCCTCACCTCTCACCACCAGAGTTCCCCAAGCACTTTATGCAATCCCCTCCCCAAAAATCCACTCCCAGCCCTGCAAAGCTGCTGGGCACCTCTTCCCATGCCCATTTCTCATTTGTACCAAGCCATGTGCCATTTTGTCCTTGATTTTCTCTTAGGCTCCCTCTAACTCAGTTTCCAGGTCTTGCACTCCACCAGAGCAGCCTTAGCTGAGCCTCTGAAGGAAGCTGATGGGAGCAGCAGAGCAGCAAAGACTGCCCACAAGCTCTTACAGTCTGTGGGAGGAAGGACAGCAAGCTGCAGAGGCTCCACCAAGGCAGGAATTGCCCAGAGAGCTGTGGACTCCCAATCCCTGCAAGTGCTCCAGGCCAGGCTGAATGGGACTTGGAGCAACCTGCTCTAGTGCACAGTGCTCTTGCCAAGGGCAGGGGGTGGAACTGGATAAGCTTTAAGGCCCCTTTAAACCCAAACCATCCTGCAATTCTATGGTTACCAAACTCCATAGGCAAAGATCTTACCGGAAGCAAATCCACAAGGAAAAAAGAAAAAGAGAAAACAAAAATGATTACAGAAAGCCGTTGGGCCCCTGCAGCAGCAGTGATGGTGCACACAGAAATCATCCCAGAGGAAACCAGTGCAGAGGAGACCAACTTGGCTCATCCAAGCTCCATACTGGGCTTGGCACAGGAAGGCATGCACAGGGAAACTGAAATGAGGTCAGATTAATAAGGATAAATATTAAGGAGTGGTAGCAGCACCCTAGTCTGAGCCCAGAGCAGCTACACAAGCAGTGAGAGATGACCAGAGACAAACAGCAAACACTAGAGGCAAATCCCAGGCACATCAGGGACCAACATAAGGACATAGGAAAGCCTGGCCTGTTCCACAGGAGACAGAGAAGACACTGAGGACTGATGCTGAGGACAGGGGAGGTTTAAGCCTCTTTGTGTAAGTTGCCACAACTAAGAGTAAAGAGGAGGCCAGCACAGGTAGAGCCCAAAGAATTTATCAACACTTCCAGTAAAAAATGCAATTTCAGGTGTTTTACACGGGCAGATGGTGACAGACCAAGGGGTGATAGTTTGAAACTAAAAGAGGAGATTTAGATTAGATATTGGGATTAAATTCTTCCCTGTGAGAGTGGTGAGGCCCTGGCACAGGGTGCCCAGAGAAGCTGTGGCTGCTGCTCCATCCCTGGCAGTGTCCAAGGCCAGGCTGGACAGGGCTTGGAGCACCCTGGGTTAGTGAAAGGTGCCCCAGCCTGTACTGGTACAGCTGACTGGCCAGAACCAGGTGCAGGACCTTGCACTTGGCCTTGCTGCACTTTATGAGGATCCCATGGGCCCACTCCTCTGTCAGTGTTCCTCTGGATGCCATCCCCGCCCTCCAGCCTCTCACCTGCACCCCTTGGCTTGGTGTCACCTGCAAACACACCAAGGGTGCACTCAGCGCCACTGTCTGTGCCATTAATAAAGATATTAACCAGTACTGGTCACAGTATGGACCTGGGGAGGACAGCACTCATTACTGGTTTCAATTTGGCCACTGACTATAACCCTTTGGATGTGGCCATCTATGCAATTCCTCACCCATCCACCGGTCCATGCACCAAACCCAGCTCTCTGGATTCTCTCCAGTCTCCTGGGAAGGTGTCTGATGTCCCTGACACGCCTTCATTTCCCAGGAGGACAGACACCCCCACCTCAGGATCTCCCCCTGCCCTTTTCTGTCTCACCAGGGGACTGCACAAGGTTGTTCCTGCCTCACCTGCAGATTCTGGGCTCTTCTGGACCCTGCAGCTGCTCTCTCAGGAACCAAACTGGCCACAACACCTTGTCCTCATTGATCCCAGCAATTCTTTTATCCTCTTTGTTCTCCTCCTGGTTCTCTACAGCTTCTTTCACCAGCCTCAGACAGACTGTCCTCACTCTCCACCTCCAGTGCTGCTGTTTCTCGGGTGTCTCACATGGCTCTGCCCATAGCACCTTCTCTTCTCCTTCCACGCTTCCTCCAGCCAGCCTTTAAATTAACGCCATCTCTCAGCTCTGTGTGATGATTCATAGCTCTGCTTTTCTATTCCTGGACTGTCTGCTGTCCAAAATGAAGTCTCAGCTTCTTTTCCCCTCCAGCATTTCAAGTGTGCACCCACAGGTCCAAGGGCCATATGATTAAAGAGAGCTGCTACTAATCCCAGCTTTGTCCCATGTCCCCCCAAGCCCTTGCTGCACAGGGACTAGGGACATCACTCAGACCCTGTCTGGGACTTGAGGACATGACTCAGACAGTAAGAGTTCACGGATCCTCCTTTCCCTCTCCTCACTTCTCATCCTGCCTGTCCCTAAAACCCTGCACAGCTACACAGGCTCCAGTCCCTGAGACTTCCTTGTCCTCTGGCCATGCAGCCAAAGGCCCACAGCATCCACACAGCACTGAGCACTATTGCTCCTTTTCCCCAGAAGTGCCTATAACCCATAAAACCCTGCCTCATCCCTGTTCAGCTGCAGCACTGCTGCTGCTGGAATTATCTCCCTAACCTCTCTCCTCAGCAGAACGCTCCCTCTGAATCCCCCTCTGGGCCCTCCTCCTCTGTCACGTCAACCATGAGCTGCTTGTCTTCCCCCTCCCCAATGCCTCATTCCATAACAACCATCCTTCCTCCACTGCCTCCCTCCCAAACCCTGGCAGAAGCTCCACTTCCCAGATGCTGAATTACAGCAAACACCTCCCTGCTTCCTCCTGTTTGTGCTTCATGCTGGAAAAGCTCCATGTAAACCACCTGAAATCACTTTATTCTCCTCTTCCAAAGAGCTCCTCGAAGCTCCCCCAAGCTCTGTGCGCACCAGGAACAGCCCAATTACCCCAGGTGAGGTGGGTAACCCTAAATACCCAAAGCTGCCCAAAACCAAGAGCAGGAGCCAGAGAGCACTGAGCCTACTGTGGGAGCCAGGGCCAACAGCCCTGCTGGCCACCAGGCAGCCCCTGGAACTCCAGTACCAGCAGGATCCGGCCGGGATTCCAGATGCAGCAGCTGGGAGGGTGGCACGGAGCCCCAGGGCTGGAGTGGATTTCATCACATAGATCACATGGCCAGAACCAGATCTCACACATAACCCCGGGCAGGAATTCCCCAGTGACTCACAGCCAGGCCTTACAGAGTGGAGATGCAGCCCCACTGCAGCGAGACACCCCGGACAGATGCAAACTTCCCTTTCCCTCTGCATGCCACGAGCTGGGGTGCTCTGCTCTGTCTGGAAATCTATTTCCTTAAGATTTGTGAGAATTCAGAAGCAGCAGGGTTTGGTTGTAATTGGACAGCAGGTCTGAAAGTCACTGAGGCAGGAGAGGTGAGCAGACATGCAACAGGTCTTAATCACACAAACCTCCTTCCAGTAGGGAAGAAGCTAAAATTATCTTAATTTCTACCTTTCCTGCCCCAGAAGATTTCTTGCACTCACTATATCACCTCAGAAAATCCACCTGAATAGGCACCCAGGGGATTCGTGCTCCCAGGGCGGCCCAGAGCTGCAGGAGGCAGCAGGAATGAAATGCCAAGTATGTCTTCCATGAAGGGCAGAAACACAACAGACATGGATTCCCAATCCCTGCAGTGCTGCATGGCAATGATGACTTGCAAGAAGTCTTGGAGAACAATTTTTAAAAATAATCCAATGCCAAAGCAGGAAGGTGGGATCACAAGGAGAAAAGGCCTCCTCCTGACAGGGAGGGATGCCATAAGAGCATCATGGTACTGCTGAGATGCCCATCACGTTGCAGAGCTCTGATCACAGGTATCCCTAAACTCCCAGCAGCCAGGCTTCTGTGCCAGCCCTTTAGCCCCAGCTGCTCCTCTAGACCATGTGGCCACTCCTTCCACATCCACACCAGCTACACGGGGATTTTAGCCCCAAGGTGCGGGTGGAATAGAGACTCTCCCCTAGCCCCCGACTAGCTCAGATACTAAGAGAAAGCCTGTATCCCCCGCATGGACAGAATAAAAGATAACCAAAAGAGGCTCTTCCCCTCCCTGAGGAGAATCCGAGGTTTATTTCTTGTGGGGTCCCAGGAGTGGAAAGAGGGCGAGGTCAGGGCACACAGGTCTTTTCTAGGGTCTGGGAAGGGGGTGGGGAGAAATTGGATGTCTGCTAGCTAAGCAGACCAGAGGGGAGAAGGGTCAAACTACATGACATTCCGGGGTGAGGGATTTACCATTTCCAATACATTCAGGGTACTGAGTTGCAACACCAAGGCTGTACCCATTGCACCAGAGCACCCAGTATTCTCCAGCGTTGGGCCATCCCACGTCAGCCAGCCCAGCTGGAAACACAGTTTGGCACCAGATCAGACATCATTTAGATCTAAATTGGCCACCCAAATTAAGCAGAAGTCCCATCACTAGCTCAGAACAAGCAGTCTGGAGGCACCCAGGCCTTACATTCCCATCTCAGTGGACTCCAGAGGAGGTGAGAGCCCAGCAGTGCCCAGCACTGGGAGGTGTCTATGCAGAAAGTGGACCTGCTCTGTCAGGAGCTTTGGGAAAGCTCTTGAAAGCAAATGGCAGATGAAAAATTCACAGTGAACTACACAAAGCTGTCCCCACTCACTCTGCTCCCACCAGGTACTCCCCAGCACAGCGCAGCAACCCCAGCCCCAGCATACCAGGACTCACCCCGCAGCCAAGGCAGAGGGTCTGGGGACAGGGTCACTGCTGTCCCCGTTCTGACACAGGCCCGGGTCAGGACATCGCTGCTTGGAGCAACAGTCAGTGCAGAGCATCCCTAAACTGGAGAAGGCTCTGTGCAACCAAGCTGGGAAACTCCTGAGAAATCTGGAGTTTATGTTGGGACAAGAGTTATGCCGGGACTTCCCACAACAGTTGTGTTGGGAAGGCAGAGAGCCACCAGGACTGACATCACACCGACCCACAGCGAGCACAGGGAGCCCAGCCAGCCTCTGGCCAAACAGCCAGAGCGTGTCCCTGGAACAGGCACCAGCCCCAGCCGCTCCCAGGCATTGCTGCTGCTGCTGTCATGGTCAGGGGATGGGCACAGGGAGCTTTGCCATCAGCTGTCACACAGCTCAGATGCTGATCTGAGCAATCCAGGTCTTCTGTGCCTCCCCCAGACCTGGCCACACGTGCCCCCTCCTCACCACCCGCACTCACATGCTCACAGCACAAGCAGCTGAGAACTGACTGAAGCAAGCCCAACACATGCCTGGCTCCTGCCAGAGTAACTCCTGATCACAGGGAGGGGTAGGCACAGCTGCCAAGCGGGAAGAGCTGCACTGTCCCTGCCCGCAGCAACCATGCTTGGATTGGATCAAGGGAACTGAAACTGCAGCCACAGAGACTCCCAACTCTCTCCTGACCCCAATTCCAAACCCTGTTCTCCCCCTGTGTGCCTTCACATCCCAGATTTTCCTCTTTAGCCACAGTACTGCGTTCTTGCCCCCAGAGCACCAGGAACCTTCACCTCCCCCAGCACAGCACCTAAAGCTCCATCTTACTCAGCTCCCAGCCATCAGGATCATCCTCCACCCTTCCTGCCACATTTCCACCATCTCTCCCCACTCCTATGGATCAGGGCATCAAGGAATGGCCTTTTCTGATTCTTCCCCAAGACCGGATTCTCCACCTGTAAGCTTGGCAAGGTGAGAACTGCACCTGGCAAAGATGCCTCCAGATGACTTGAGCCACAACATAAAACTAGGTAAAAACAAGGGATGTATTTGTTCAAGCCTACTAAAGGCTCCTTCAGCTGTGTTTTGGCTCTTGCCCACCGGTCCTGGGGGTCCAATGTCTCCTGTCACATCAGAATCTGCTCCAGGACTTGTCCCAGGCAGGACACACGCAGTGGTGGAAAACCCAGAGCTCTCCCTTGCCAGCAGGTAAGGCAGCCCAGGAAGCACTTCCCAGCGCCCTTAGGAGCCTCTCCTGGGAGTCAGCCCTGAGACCACAGCAGCCCTCACCCAAAGAACACAGAGTGCATGATCAGAACAGGAGCTGCCCCGAGAGCAGGAGCCCCTCTGCTCTGCAGCCAGGATGGGATGTTCACCTGGAGAGGAGTAGGCTCCACGGAGACCTTAAAGCTCTTTCCAGGGCCTACAGGGGCTCCAGGAGAGCTGGAGAGGGACCTGGGACAAGAGACTGGAGTGACAGGACAAGGGAGAATGGCTTCCCACAGACAAAAAGGCAGGGTTAGATATTGGTTACATAATGGGATACTAGGAAAACATTTTTACTTGTGAGGGTGGTAAAGCCCTGGCACAGGCTGCCCAGAGAAGCAGTGGCTGCCCCATTCCTGTAAGTGTTCAAGGCCAGATTGGATAGAGCTTGGGGCAACCTGGTCTAGTGGAAGGTGTCCCTGCCCATGGCAGGGGGTGGAACAAGATGGTCTGTAACCCAAACCATTGTCTGGTTCTATGATGTGCCCAACCTCTCACTTCATGCTCTTTTGACCACCTTTGCACTTAACCTCCAGCAATGCCAGACCACAATGCCAGAGGAACCCTGCCCTAAATGCAGGGGTAATACAGCAGGAGGCACAGAGCTGTCCAGGATGCCCAGCTCTGGCCCTGGAGCAGGGATGTGCCGATGGCTCTGGAGTTTGCAGCTCCCCCTATGGCACCCCAGCACCACGGCCTGTGGTTTCCCAGCCCTGGGGAACTCACAGACATATATAAACAGGGCAGTTTTCTGCAGAGGTCATGGAATTAGCAGGAAAAAGCTGGCTAAGCACAACGCTTTCCTTCCCAAAGGGTGTAATTTACTCGGGGCTGATTCAGCAGAGTGAAGACATGGTGAGCCCTGCGTGCAGCCTGGCAGTGTGGGCTCCCCCAGCCTGGCAGCACTGCAGGGCTCTAGCCAGGAGGGTCCTCATCTTCCTCCAGAAGATCCTGCATCAGTGGCAGCTCCTGCCTCAGTTTGCTTTCTGAACCAGCTCAGGAAGCAGAAGCCAGCTTCAAAAGACATTGGGAAAGGATGGAGCATGGAGCTGGAAGACTTGTGCTGGAACTGAACAGAATGATGAAGTTCAGCCAATTTAACTCATGAAAAAGAAAGACAGCAAAGTGGCCTCAGTAACTGGTGCAAGCAGCTTTAAACATGAAAATGCCCAGTATCAAAGGAGTCCTTCCTAAGAGAGAAAAATACCCAGGATGTTGGAGATGCCAGCTGGAAAAGTCACAGCAATTATTGACAGCAAGACAGGTTATGACGGAGTAAACTTCTGAGGCAGAGGCCCAGGTCTGTACCTCCAACAGGGCTTAACCAGAGGCTTTATTTTTTAAGGGTAAAATCCTGGGATGGGCTGTTTACACCAAGTGACTCCATGGTCCGTGCTGGCCTCACACCCAGCCAACAGGCAGGCCCTGGAGTGATGTAGAGCCAGCAGTGGAGTAGCCCCTGCCCAGAAGAGCAGATGTGAGGTCATGGACATCCAGGCTGTTCCTAGCCACCACAGACATTCTGCAGGGCTTCTCCCATCCCGAGCCTCTGCCACAGCAGCAACAGCTGGAAATTGTAGAGGAGAGCTTTCCCAAACTAACTCTGCTTCTTAAACTGCAGAGAGGAACCCACATGGGTTTAGAGGCAGGTGGGAGAGGTGAGGAACGACAATGAAGGGAAAAAACATGTGCTCCAGGTAAAGCTGACTACAAAGAGATTGCTGGTCCTGCACCCTGGACACCGAGTCCTCACCACGGCTCAAACCCTCTCCAAGCTTTCCCAGAGAGCTGAGCTTTAGGCGGGCTGCAAGGCATGTGCACAAATACAAACATTAGAAGAAAATTCTCTAGCAAAAGCTCTGTTGAGGGAATCTCACCAACTTCTTATCTCCCTTTTACCTCTCCCTCCTGCCTTCACCACTTTACACATCCAGAAAACCTCTGTCATGTCTTCAGTCCCACATCATGATCTTCTTCTGCTATTCCATCTTGCTGTGCTGTCTCTCCCACCTGTCCATGGATCCATGCTGCTCCCAGCCTGTCCTGCATGTCCCTCAGGTCACCCCCTGCACCAGAGACATCACTCGTCCTCCTCAAACCTGCATTCTGGTCACAGCTCAAAGTTCATTTCTAGGAAAGAAATTAAGCATTGTGCAATAACTGCTCTAATTACAAACTCTATTAATACAGTTCTGCCTGTAGCCTGTCCCAGAGTCACATTTACTGTGAGTGGGGCTGCACCAGCCCCAGGTTGGTATCTTTTTGCTTCATGCAGATATGAAATCTTTTATAGAACTCAGCAGCTTGCAGCAGTCTCCACAACTTGGCAAGGAAAGCAGCCTGGGATGAGGGAATCGCTTTTTGCAAGCCCCCTGAAAATCTGTCCAAATTTGGTGGTTAGAAACTACCAAAAAACTCCAGGTCCTGCCTGTGATTCAGCTGATGCCGTCGACCAGCCCAAGCTACCATCTCCCCCATCCCCGGTGCCCCTCAGGCCCTCTGCTCCCATGGCCATCCAAATAAAGCTCCAGCTCAATGAGAAGACCAAAACAGAGCAGATTTCCCTTTCCTCCCACAGTGGCACCACCGATGCTGACCCATGAGCAGGCACAGCTGGCTCTCACCCCATTGTGGGCTCCAAACTGCTCAGGAAGGGCTTGCTCCCCAAGCCTGGGGGCTGGCAGGGCTCTGGCTGCAGCAGCCCCCCAACATCCACTCCACCCATCTCCTTAGCAGAGCCACACTGTCACAGACATCCCCACTCCGCCCTGGTTCTGTACAGCTCTGCCAACGCCCCTGACCCCACTGCTGGCACGGCTACAACAGTGACACCCTTGTGGTAACACTCCTGCAGGGACACCAGCAGCCCTGGCCCTGGCCGAGGGTGGGCACTTGGACTGCCTGTCCCCGCTGCAGCATAGCACTGCCGTCAATTTTCCTCTTCAAAAATGAAGGAACTGCCTACAGGAAAGGAATCTGGCAGGAGGATGTGAGCAAGTCTTGCAAGACCCAGTGCTCAAGTTTTAGGAAATTGAATTTGGGGTTTCACTGGCAACTTCTGTCATGGATTTTCAGACTATGAACCATTGTTCCAGTCACCAACTCTGACCTTCAGATCAGGAACACCAACAAACAAAATACTCTTCCAGACATTTCTGTACCAAGCCCCAAACCTGCAGTTTAGAAGGAAATTCCCCTCCAGACCAAGACACTCCATGGAATGATAACATCTCCAGCAAGGCTCTTCCAACCGTTAATTAACCCCTGTTAATTCACTCACACACACCTGATAACGGGTCACAGGTAACTGTGTAATCACAGCACGCGTCTCTCCAGGATCAGGATTCATCCCAGTGCCTGGCAGGTATTAAGGGAATGCAGCCCAGACAAGGAAATCTGTGGGATTCCTGCTACAAATCCACAGTGAGGGCTCAGAGGAGACAGGATGGGGCTATGGCTTGAGCAGGCAAAGCCCCAAAGACCTGCAGCCTCTGGCACCATCCCACAGCCCTGCGGCCACAGGTGAGCTGTGCCACCGCCAGCCAGGTGCACGGCACCCCTGAGCCATCATTGGGGTGACACAGGGCACCCCTGAGGCCTCACTGGGGTGACACAGGGTGGGTGCTGTGGGAAGCCCCGAGCCCCCCAGCAGCACACCGAGGCCCGTGTGTGTGTTCACACCTTCCCTTCACCAGGAGAACCACGCAGCACAGGAGTTGCTAAGAGACGCGCGCCTCCCACCACCGTGCCCAGCACCCACTACCGGGGCTGGGGGTGCACACCCAGCACCCCAGGCGGCTCAGAGCCCTGCAGGGGGACAAGGGGAAGGGACATGGTGCCCAGCAGGGCTCTGCCCACACAGGTGACCCTGGGAGCACCTCAAGCACGGCCCTGCCATGTCTCAGCTGGCAGCTCCCCTGTCCCACAGTGCAGGAACCACACACAAGATCAGATCATGTCACCAGCGACCTCGGGGCTCCCACCACAGCTGTCATCAGAGGCACAAACAAGGAGAGCTGCAGGAGCCCCGTGGCAATGGGCACAGCACAGTCCTCCCCCACCAACCCACTGTGACTCCCCCAGTTGGGCTGGTGGCACCCCAGCTGAGCCACTGCCACGGCCTGTGCCAGCCTTGTGCTCCCACCCATCTCCATGCAGCCTGAGACCTTTTCCTCTTCTCCTCGAATTCCATCAACCCAACAGCCTTCTGTGGCTGAAGACCTCCACAGAGGTGGAAAGGCCCCTCCAGCACCAGCCCTGGCTTTTCATCCTCCCCATCTTAAGTCCACTGAGTGTCCTTTGTCCTTGCACCACGAGGCCGAGAAAACAAATTCTGTGATTTACATTCCCCCAACCCATGCAACCTTTCAGCCCATCTTCCTTTCCTCCTTTCCACAAAAATCCAGAAGGACCAAAGTTGGATGAAGGCCTCCAGAGAAGCACCCAGGCTGCTGCTCCCACGCAGCATCACCACGGTGGCCAGCACCCCTATAGTGGGGCCACCACTCCCCAAAACCACCCCGAGTGCCCCTGCAGTGACATTCCTGGCATGTGAGGCAGCAGGAACGGAACTGAGCACACTGCCACCAAGCTGGGACAACAAAACCCAGGGCAGGGAAACAGCAATGCCTGGCAGGCACCGAGCTGCATCGGGGCTCCCGACATAGACCAAAGGCACCCGCGGCCCTGCCGCCTTCCCAGCTGCAGGAATCTCAAGGTTTGGGCTCACCGTGGCCAGAGGGGCCCTTAGGCTGGAGGCTGCAACATCCTGCCAGCCCACAGTGGGCCTCAGCAGCACACCATCAACCTTCCCCTGCGCTCGGCTCCACCGCAGCCACTCGCCCATGCTGGCCTCCAGCTCCAACCCACTGCCCCCCTTCATCTCAGCCCCTCTGCTGCACCGCGGGCCCTGACCCACGGCGGTGCCCCAGCTCCATCGCAGCCCCTCGGCTCCATCCCAGTCCCCCAATTCCATCGCAGCCCCTCGGCTCCACTGCATTTCCTCAGCTGCTCTGCAGTTCCTCGGTCCATCCCTCCCCTCGCCGCCGGTTCCCGGGACGCGGGCTGCAGTTTTCTGCATTGCTAATGTTAACGGGCTCCGGCGGATGCCGTTCCCCGCCGACGCCGAGTACAAACCCCCCCCGCCCCGATGCCGGACCAGCGCCCGCC